>JAADYS010000138.1:0-54714 GCA_012931995.1 Fusarium albosuccineum | reverse complement strand
GCATAACCGACATTCGAAGACGTGCTCCGTGACGGATGGACATGACGCTCCGACAACAAACGGGACCACAGAACCTGAACCGAATGTGGATGACCCGCAGCCCGAAGATGAATCTGCTGTTACCTCAACAGATCTCACTCCCGCTCACGAGACGGAACAAGAGTTCACAAAGATTCCTCGGCCCGTCAACCCCAAGGAAGCCAAGACACAGAAGGATCGAGTCGAGTACTTTTTGCTCTTGGAAGACCTTACGGCGGGTATGAAGAGACCTTGCATGATGGACCTCAAAATGGGTACTCGGCAGTACGGCGTTGAGGCTACTCCGAAGAAGCAAAAATCTCAGACCGAAAAGTGTCGGACCACAACATCGGCTGAGTTGGGTGTGCGGATCTGCGGTCTGCAAGTGTGGAACGCCAGGACAGAGACGTACGACTTTCAGGACAAATACTACGGTCGCAAGCTGAAAGTCGGTGAGGAGTTCCAAGGTGCACTCCAAAAGTTCCTCTTCAACGGCGTTGATCTGCACAGCATTCTCCGCCACATTCCTGTAGTTCTGAAAAAGCTCGGGCAATTGGAGCAGATCGTTAGCAAGCTGCACGGATATCGCTTCTATGCGGCAAGCCTCCTCATGTTTTATGACGGCGACGCTTCCGAGGATGCAGACAACGAAACAATGTACGAATCGACTACCGACTTTGCAACGGATACGGAAGAGACAGCAGCACGACGGAAGAAGAAGAACAAGAAGGAGATTGACTTCAAGATTGCCGACTTTGCCAACAGTCTCACGCCCTTTGATGATATCACGGACAAGCCGTGTCCGCCACAGCACCCTGAGGAGCCTGACGGTGGATTTCTCAAGGGACTGCGGAGCCTGAGGAGATATTTCCTCCAGATCCAGAGGGACGTGAGACAGGAACTGGGACTGGACCCTCACGGCCGCTTCTCAGGCCCCATGGACTATTCTGGGGAGTTTGACTACGACGATGGGATGGTCAGTATTTGACCGACAGCTCTGCCGTAATGAAGCTGCACTGGCGGCGGCAACGGTGTAAGTTCGACATGTGAGCCTGATACCCGCATCTTTCTATTTCGACAACTTGGCCACAAGGATTGTTTTACTGTTTATCGTTTGGGGTTTCACGTTTTGATTTCTTTTTTTCTCTTCTCTTCGACAACCTTTTTTATTTTCTCTGTGGGCCATTAATCCGGAGTTCACAAGGGCAAGCCCCTGGAAATATGGGACAGAAAGGAAGCCAAAAAGGGCAAAAGGAACAGGATTTGCGTCTCATGACATATTCACTTTATCTTGAAACATACCCTGCATCGGTTATGGCGTAATAGCAACAGGGGAAAAGGGGATGGGAAATGGAAGGAGTTTCAAAAGCCCAGTTTTTGTTGTTTATCTCTTTTTTCTTTTTCGCCTGGGCTGAAGGACAGCGAACGACGGGATGGGGTGGTTGAGGAACATGGTTTCGCTATGAGGGATGTGGCTTTTTTTCTTTTTTTTTCTGTTCGTTTTCAACCGGCGGTGTTGAGGATGGTATTGGGGACTCAGAATGATAATGGTCTTGTTTATTGCGGTTTGTGTTTATAGTATCCAATGACTTACGGCAGCGAACGGTTACGGGTCGGGGAAATTGGGGACTGGCAATTCTTAGAGTGTTAGATAAAATGCAACTAGAAGGGTCATTGATCCAGCATTCGCGCCTGTCCCTATTGATTCACCTTGTGCTATCGTGGGCAGACAAGAAACCAACGCTTGAGGCTTCTGGCGCTCTGCTAGATACCTACCTAAACATATTAATTACCGTACTTTAGTGACCAACGTGAGGCTGTTCTTGTGCACGAAAAAAAGTCTGATCCTAGATGAATAAGATGCTCCTATATCTAGGGTGACTTCTTAAGAGACATGCCCCAAGGGAGAGACGACTATTGATGCTATCGCAATGATCGTAGTCTAGACCAGGGCGCTTTTGTCCCCCCACTGTAGATAAGAGGTCTGAGACAAGACGACTTCCGCTCAACAGGCTCAACTCACTAGTTTCAACCGGACACTCTCAACCATACTCTCATCACCATGGGCTCCGTCATCTCCACCATCCAATCAGCCACATCAACCATATCTTCTACCCTCAAAAGTTTTCTTTCTCTACAAAACCAATTTTCGTCTCTCCTCGTCCGCGCCTCATCCCCGCCAGCCCTGCCCGTCCCCACACCTACATCTTCATACTGGCTCGATGACCCGCCTTTCCCCGCGTTGTGCGACATCCAGGCCGACTTGCCCAAGGAGGCAGATGTTGTCATAATTGGCAGTGGGATAACGGGTGCGGCGGTAGCAAAGAGTCTGCTGGAGCTCTCCGATGATAGTGAGTTGAAGGTTATTGTGTTTGAGGCGAGACAGCTGTGCAGCGGAGCGACGGGCAGGAATGGCGGGCATATAAAGTGCACGCCGTATGAGGAGTTTGCGTTGTATCGCCAAAAGCTAGGGCCAGAGAATGCGAGGCGGATTGTTAGGTTCAAGAGGAAACATTTGGAGGTGCTGAAACAGGTCGGAGAGAGGGTGCCGGAGGGCGAGGCGAGGGAGGTGCAGACGGTGGATCTATTCCTTGAGAGGAATGACTTTGAGAAGGCCAAGCGGGAAGTTGAAGAGATGAAGGAGTGGTTGCCAGAAGAAGAGGCGCGTATTTCGGAGGCGGAGGAGGTGAGAAAGGAGGTAAGTCATGCCCATGAACAGTTGTGAGAGGGTGAGTTGCTGATAGTTGCAGTTTGGAGCCAATGAACTTGTCATTGGAGGTATCTCCTACTCGGCTGGCGCACTCTGGCCATATCGTCTTGTTACGGGCGTATGGAACGACTTAGTCGGTCGATTCTCGAATCTGAGCATCAACACCAACACGCCAGTGGAGAACATCTCTCACGAAGGGTCGGTTTACACCGTCAACACTACCCGCGGAACACTCAAGACCAAGCATGTAATCCATACCAGCAACGCCTACGCTCCTCATCTCCTCCCCTCACTTCGAGGTTCTCTCGCTGGAGCCTTGGCACACATGTCTGCTCAGCGCCCAGGGGAATCATTTCCCTCTTCACATGGAGGACTGTCGTGGTCCATTGTATACAGTCCAGGTTTCGACTACGTAACTCAGCGGCCAGACAGAGAAGATGGAACACCGGGGGATCTGATGATAGGGGGAGGGTTCTTCAGGAGTCGCCAGCAGGGGTTGGATCAGGTCGGTATCTGGGATGACAGCCAAGTACATGCCCTCCCCCTGATGCACGTCCGGGGCGTCATGCCGACGGTATTTGAGCCGCAATGGGGAGAAGGCAGCAAGCTGGTCAAGGCTTGGACTGGAATCTTGGGATTTACGGGTGACTTGATGCCCTTTGTCGGGCCTGTGCCCGGCCGTCACTCATCGACGCCGAGCTCAGGGGAGTGGGTTGCAGCAGGTTTCAACGGCGAAGGTATGGTGTGGGCTTGGCTCTGCGGAACTGCCCTGGCGGTTATGGTCCTTGGGAAAGAAAAAGAGGATTTGGAGGAGGGTGTTGGAAGACCTGGGGGTAAACTGGATGAGTGGTTCCCGAGAGATATTTTGAGCGTGGATGGTGCGAGGTTGAAGCGGGCCAAGGTGGCCAATCTGGCTGACTATACCAGCTAATGCAGGTATTTATATGCTATGATGATACTTGAGTTCTGAGGTTTGTTTGCCTGCTAATGGATGACTCGGGCGGTGGGCTGACAGCTGCCTGCCAGCTGCCAACCTTTGGCCGCCTGTCACCAACCGTAGGCCTTGGCGATATCACCACTTCACTGCCTCCTGCACTCTTTTCTCGCTTTTCACACCACCACATCTTCACTCACCAAATTCACCTCGCTAATTCCGCATCGTCGCTGTATTCTCTCAATGTCAGCATCTCTGTCTTAGTTTTTCAATATGGAATTCGCCCCCATCAAGCCGGAGCTGCGCATCGAGTCGTGGCGGAAGCGCGTACCCAGTCGCGTGGAGCGGCAGGATCCCTTTGAGGGAGATGGCTTCGATGAGCGCCCCTCCACACGTCTTGTGAGCCTCTTATCCTGTCAATAATACTTCATCGCTGACGGGCATGGTCTAGACTTTTCATAACCAGTCGCCACCTCGCTCATCTACTCGCCTGAGCTTCCTCCGCTCTGCCACGCCGCTCTTTATGCGCCCCTCTACCCCATCTAGCCGACCTGCCTCAAGCATGACTGAGCGACCTGCTGGGGGGAAGCGCAAGAGCTTACTTGGTCTGTTCAACCTCAAGCGAAAGCGTGACTCTTTGGAGACGGAGAGTGTGCCGAGAGACCCTATCCGCTTGAAATTTTTGTTTGTGGGCAGCAAGGCAGTTGGCCAGACATCTTTGCTATAGTGAGAGAATCGCGCATTTCCTTCTTGTCTGTGATGTGCTAACTCTGTACAGTCATGCTCGATATGGTTACTTTCCTGATGCAAGCCCTCTCCCGAACCCCCAGTGGGTTTTAAAAGCTGACATTTCCCAGTCTAGTGCTTTTGCCCGCCCTTTGTATCAAACTTTTGTCAATGACTGTGTCTACGACAATCAGCCTGTGCGCGTCGAGCTGTAGGACACCTCGGGTGTGCCGGACCTGAACACTGTCGAGAGTCTGACGTACATCGCCTGGGACGCTGTGTTTCTCTGTTTTGACATCTCGGACAAGGTGTCCATGTACGCCATCATTCAATGGGTAAGTGGATATGGAATTGATATCGCAGGATTGAGACTGACGGATGCAGTGGCGTCACGCCTCCAACAATGGATTCGCCAAGTATGAGGGTTTCCAACCCCTGCTTTACCTTGTCGGCCTGAAGAAAGATGTACGCGATCAGTGTTTTCTGGAGGATCACCGAACTGGCTCTGCATATACGTCGTCGGGGCTGATGGCGTATCCGACTTGCTGCATCTGTTCATCCGAGGCAAGTAGAGCGCCGTTGATAGTAGTATGTGAGTTGAGTTAACCTTGGTGATAGGCGAACTGGCATGCTAGACGGATTGGAGCACACCGGTATCTTGAATGCTCCGCTGTTACTGGTGAGGGCATGAAGGAGGTCTTTGATGATTCTGCCAGGGAGGCCATGAGACGAGCTCTCGGAGGAGTGGAGATACAGGAGGAAGAAACTGCTGCGCCCAAGAAGAAGAGAAGGTTCTTCCAAGGGCGAGTGTTTTGAAGCATGCCTTGGGCATGGCAATGCTGGTCATTTGTGTACAATCCCTGGTGCTGAAGCTTGGTACGCAGGCTATTGTCTTGGGCGGATTGGTAGGAGACTTCTCACCGATGGCTGTTGTCAATTGAGATCTTGTGTGCGAATTGAAAAGGAAAACCTTATTACTCGACTATGGGTGTGTTCTAGTTTGGTAGAGCTGTTCTCGTGAATAAAATGAGTCGAGAATTTGAAGTTCATGAACAACACAGGGTAAGTAAGCTTCAATTGTGTATTGCTATTCAGTCAGTTGAGTCAATTTCAAGTTAGCTGACCACCAGTTGAAAATAATACTGCTTCGGCCCGCCACAAATTTAAGATTCATATCGATGATTTGAGACAATGGTGGGGATAATACTTGTAGAAATTTTACTAGTAAGTAAATAAGCCTCTGAATATCAAATGATTACTTTTCTTTTATTATTTACCAAAGGCTTGCGTAGCTATTAAGTTGGTGGGAATGACAATAACTTAGCTTAGTAGTTGTTGTTTCACTCGCCTTACCATTGTGGCCCGTGCATGAGCAAAAGAATCCACTCTCAACCTCACTTCGACTGATTCAATGCAGGTACCGAGCCAAGCCGGGGAGCTTCTTTCTTTACTCTCCGAGACAATAGGCATGATCGCTCATTTTGGACTTTGCTATTGATACACCCAAATGGATGAGGTATAAAAGTATCATGTTGTCGCGATTTGATGACATCTCATCCTTTTCTTCATCCTCTCCCAACTGAACACTTGTCCTCGGCATACAACGTGTACAAGTCGACATTCTAGCCTCATCGGATACGCCAACAGGCAGCTAACGACCATCGCTTGGCATCATGGCGACAACCTCTCTTTTGGCCACTCTGGCTGCCATAGTTGCTGCGGTTTTTGGGGTTGGGATTGCTTCTTTGCTGTGCTTCCCAGCTCAGACTTCGCTCTACCTCACCTGTCTTCTCTTGCTCGTTGGGCTCGTCATCTTCCTCACTGTGAGCCTCTTCCTACCGTAACCCGCAAACCGCCGACTAATCAGCAATTCAAGACTCGTCACATTCAGCTCGTCAGCCGCCGTCGCAACACCAAGCTCAAGGAGCAAATCTTCACTGATGGACGCCGTCGCTCCCAGGACTACCACCTCTTCGTCCTCGGCTCTGGCGGCCACACCAAAGAGATGCTCATGATGATGGACGATGGGTTCTGCGACTTTGCCAACTTTCACCGCCGCTATCTTATCTCTTCTGGTGACAGAATGTCTGTGTACCATCTCGGTGACTACGAGGCCGACCTCGAGATTCTGTGCGCTCTACAAGACAAGGATCCTGGAACTCATGATACGTGCATCGTCACCCGAGCGCGCCGTGTTCATCAGCCGTTGTGGTCGACTCCATTCACGGCGCTTCTCAGCATCCTCGATATCTTTCCCGCTTTGCTCACGCCGCCAGCGTACAACATGGCCGCTAAACTCCAATATCCCACCTGCATCTTCTCCAATGGGCCTGCTACCGGTTTCTTTGTCGGCGTGGCAGCCCATCTTCTCAAGATGTTCTACCTCGTTCCGGAAAACACGATGCAGTTCGTCTACATCGAATCCTGGGCTCGTATTTCGACCCTGAGCCTCACCGGCAAGCTCTTCTACTACACAGGCATCGCCGACGTCCTGGTGGTGCAGCATGAGCAAGTTGCTGCCAAGTATGGGATCGAAAACTGCGGAGAGATGGTGTTCAATGCCCGGCGCCCCGATATCTGAGCTGCAAAGGGGTCATCAGGCCCAAGATACTTCCTTGGGACATGCGCGGGTCTTGTTTCTAGTTCATAGACAGTAATTTTTACAGGGTTTGTGTACATGACGGGTATCGTCCGCCTTCCAATCGTAGTTCTAAGCAGCTTTCGCTTCTGTGGCCGCCGCATCCGCATCTACTGTCTCCTCAGCGGCTCCCTCCTCCTCCAGGCCGAAGCTCTCAATCTCCGAGCTTCGCATTGCCTCTTGTCGCTCCGTCTCCTTGCCGGCCCAGATCTTCCAGTTCTCAAACTCCTTGTCCTCGAGGATGTGTCCCACGTCGATGCGGGTCTTGCCAAAGTAGGCGCCCACGTGCTTGGCTTCCTCGAGGGCCACGCGCTTCTCGATCTCCTCCTCTTGGCGGAGACGGTAGAATTCGCGGCGGGTGATGTCGTATGCCTTGCGCTTACTGAGCTTGTCGTTCTCCATGAGCCACATCTGGCGCTGCACGACGCTGCGGGTACGGTTAGCTTGTTGCTCTCCAGTTTATTGCGACTGATGACTTGCCATTCACCCGACAGGGGGATGCCGTTCTGCTTCAGGCCCTTGCTCCAATCGCAGTGCTGGTAATCCTTTCCGTCCAACTCTAGGATAATACGGGGCCTCGCAAGCTCCCAGGGGTGATCTTTATAAAAGGTGGTACGCAGGGCATCCTCGGGGTAGCTTATTCGTTGAGGGCGGAACAGATTCTTGGGCTTGGTGGCTTTGGGGTTGGGCGCTCGGTGTCGGGGAGGGATGGTTCGGACGAGGGTCTCTGAGGGGGGAACCGACTGCATGATGCTGAACCATGGCGGCGTAGGGACGGCCTTCTGGCCGAGGATGTTGTGGTTGAGCTCCTCGGAGACGGTATGTAGGACCCTTGCGGGCCGGATCTGTCTGCCTCCCATGGCCAATGTCCTGGATGCGAGTTAGCGGATGCATATAGGAGGCTAACGAACGTGTCCGGCGCAACGTACTGTGTCAATTGGCGCTTTACAATGGGAGTGAGCTCTTGAAATGTCCCACCTCGAGCCTGAGTGTCGTGGTGTGGTGGTGGAAATTTTGGAGATCGGCGAATCTTAACGCCGACATGGCGGGATGACGGATCTTGGCGCGAATCCGCCCCCGGCTGGTTGGACAAAAAGTTGATCTCGAAAAAAGTCCCACTAAGAACAAGCCTACCAACCCGCGCTGTCCAGCTCTTCCGAAGAGAGAATCGCCAACTTCCTCTCTCTCTTCATCACGATTACCATTTGCCGCTCCGCCCCGAGGCCACGGCTAGACAACGAGGTCTCACCATAATGAGGAGGAGCTCATGAAAATCCCCAGTCGAGTAGACGGCTCCGTCTGTGCGGTGCTTTCGAACCGGCCGTCGGCCAGATCTGGGGCCACGACTGCGAGGAGGAGCCTCTGCACCATCACGGATGCCGCCAACGAGACGCACAGGAGGAGGCCGGGCGCCAATTCCTTCTGCGCGAGGAGTTCGCTGTGGTTACTCAGGACCTTTACGCCAACGACCGAAGTTCGACGCCCCGGGCCTATCCTACGATCTCGAAATGCTTCGACAAGCTACAGTACCGCCGCGGCGGCCCGACCCTCAGCACAGGGCTTCAATGCGGTGCATAGGCAGGATCCCCAGCACCTCATGTCTCTTGTCCCCCAGGAAGACTCGAGCACGGTGGATGAGCATCTCCAGTTCTACACTGATCCTTACCGTCGCGGATACGCTCAAGCCGACGGGCAGAAACCGCAGGTATCGGACAAGAGGCGGGACATTGAATATCCATCCAAGGAGGAAACCCCCAAAATCAGCGACGAGACGAGGCAGTTGATAACCAAGCTCTGCCATGCCATCTCATACAAACTGCGGCACCCGCACCGATCAACGCTCGATCCCATATACAACCTTTACCTCAAATTACCGGAACCAAGAATGCTCTATCTCACATGGCCCTGGCGAGATCGTTTACTCAAGGTTATGGGGACACCGCCGAAGCGAAACTCGGAGTCGATGCTGCGGTACTTTGCGCTGATCGCCGATGTCAAAAACGCAGGATTGACTCTGCGTCGGACGCATTGGAATCTTGCTCTAGCGTTTGCTACCAAGTATGTGGCCCGCGCAACTTCCGCTGAGATGGAGACTGCACTGCGGTTGTGGGGGGAGATGGAGCGCGGGGCCAAAGTCAAGGGGAACGAAGTGACGTTCAACGTCCTGTTTGATGTGGCCTCCAAGGCCGGCAACTTTACGCTCGCCGAGATGATCTACAAAGAGATGGAAAGTCGCAACATTCCATACAACCGGTACCACTACGTTAGTCTGATACACTACTTTGGACTGATGATGAACTCGGGAGGGATCCGGGTCGCTTATCGGGATATGGTTGAGGCGGGCGAAATGATTGACACCACCGTGCTCAATTGTGTGATATCTGGGTTTCTCAAATGTGGTGAGGAGACATCAGCGGAAGAGACGTATCAAAGGATGAAGGATGGCCATACAATGGGTCCCACGATTCCGGATAGGGACTACGGGATGGGCCGAGTTGTGACCAAGGTGCTCATGATGTTCACCAAGGTGGGAAAGAAGCACCCGGATCTCCAAAAATCGTTGCAAAAGCAGATCCAGCTTGCCCCGAATCTTCACACCTACAAACTCTTTGTCGAGCATTACGCTGTACGGGTCGGAGACCTAGCCAAGGTCGCGCAGTACTTGGATGAGATGAAATTTCTCAGGATAACGATCCACCCCACCGTCTTTCTGGCTTTGTTCAAGGGCTTCTACTCTCACGGCGGCTATTCAGGTTCAGAATGGAGCGAGAACCGCCTCGAGGGAGTGTTGAAGAGCCTGTATCAGGCCAAGGACGAGGGTGTCCGGGGGTTTCGCATCGACCGGTGGGTGGTCATCTGGGCATTGCGAGCAGTTAAAAAGTGCTCCACCACCGAGGCTCTCGTCCAGACATTCGATGATATGGTTAGGCGTTGGGACATTCCGCCCGACCGGCACCCCTTCATGCAGTCCATGTTCGAGAGTATTCTGAGAGGCAACGATATGATGTCGCCGACGGGTCAATGGGATGGCCCGGCAGACCACAGACGTAAAAAAGACGGAACGCGGTTATGATGTAACACCAATATCTGTACCAATTGTACATTACGAAAAAGTAGATTAATACCCCAGAGCCAGAGAGCTCTGTGTATCTAGATGACCCATGTATGAGACATGATCCCGATTGGAGCTGGGCGATGGCAATAGACGAAGATGAATCACGCAAAGTTAGCGAAGTTGGGTGTGGCTCGAACAAATAAAATATTTCCAGTACAAGGATCGAGGGTGACTGATGTCTATTTCGGTTATGTACACATCGATCCACCTCCAGGCTCCCTGATCTGTCAATGGACAAGTAGCATACCCAATCCGCGAATAACGAGCTTAGGTAGGCTTGTAGGTCTGCCAGACTGCAGGGCGAGTTAGCATCGATGTCGGGAAGCCGCGGGAGAGCACGGAAGAGAAACCACGCACCGGAGATGCCAAAGGGAGCGAAGAAGCCGGTGGCCATGAAGCCCCAGAAGCCAACACCGAACCACTTGCTGCGAGGGTTGAAGGGGATGTTGCTGTAGGCGCCCTCGGGGTAGTGGTAAGGCGAAGAGAGACGGGCGCGGGTGGCGTGGAAGCCTCGCTTGGTGACCAGCGAGGTCGTGGTGCGGGCGGCGGCGCGGGAGAGCATCTGTAAGTCGAGAAAAAGGTCAATTGGCTTGTCTTTGACGGAAAATCGGAGTCGAGAAGCTCAATGGCTCGGGGAACGGACCTTGACGTTGCGGAGTGGCGATTGGGGATGGGAGCTTGGGTATGTGTCAAACGTCGTGATAATAGCACCCGAGGTCAAGATGGTGGTCTGAGGTTGAAGGGAAAACGCTTAATTGATCACGTGCTGGAGCATGTGACGCACTGCTTACTTTTCGAGACGTCGGCAGCAACCGCGAGGTGGATCTCGATGCTCTTTGGGTTCACCGCCCGCAGCTCGTTGGCCAGGGGCCTGTTTTTTCTGCCGCCCAGCCCACTTCCTGGTCAACCAACTTTTTTTTAATCGACAGGTCCAAGGTCCCACGAATTGGGAACTACCGATCCAATTCTTTGTGTTGTACGGGACGACAAACTCACCCGTGTTTTTGAGGTGGAAATTGCCTTTTTCTCTGCGCGTACTTGAGGCCTGAAATTGCCTTCTGCGACGCATTTTCTACCCAAATTTCACCAAACAGCGCGTGCTGAACTCCTGATTCCGTCGCCAGGCACGCCGATCTCGATCGCTTTTTTCCCAGGAGCTAGCGATCGGCCCCGATCGCGGATAAACAACCGCCAACATGGACGAGATGTTTGATGTGTTTGAGGGCAAGGTGGAGGCCCCGAGTGCGAGCGAGGACGAGGTTGCCCCTCAGAAGAGCCGCAGCCGCGACAAGTCGAAGAAGAGAAAGGCCGACGAGGCGATCAATGGAAACGGCGCCAAGGATTCGGAGGACGTGGACATGGACAACACCACCGAGACTTCCAAGGATGAGGATTCTGACGACGACGACGACGACACCTCGGATACCCCCAGCCAGCAGGACAAGAAGCGGAGGAAGAAGAACAATGGTGCAGGCCCTGTTATGACAGATACTTTCCAAACAGCCGAGTCGAGAGAGGTTGCTGGCGCATCCACCTTTGTGCCCCAGGACTCATCACTGGTCCTATCGCATAACATTCAGCATCAGGTTGCGCTCCCCCCGGATCTAGACTACGAATACGTTCCTCTGTCGGAGCACAAGGCCCCCGATGAGCCCGCGAGGACGTGGAACTTCAAGCTCGATCCTTTCCAGAGTCTTTCCGTGGCGTCCATCGAGCGAGAGGAGAGTGTGCTGGTGTCTGCACACACCTCTGCTGGAAAGACAGTCGTGGCCGAGTATGCCGTCGCGCAATGCCTGAAGCGCAACCAGAGGGTCATCTACACAAGTCCCATCAAGGCCCTGAGTAACCAAAAGTACCGAGATTTTGAGGCCATCTTTGGAGATGTGGGTTTGATGACTGGTGACGTGACCATCAACCCCACGGCCAGCTGCCTGGTTATGACGACAGAGATTTTGCGATCGATGCTGTACCGGGGTTCCGAGATTATGCGAGAAGTCGCGTGGGTTGTCTTTGATGAGATTCACTATATGCGTGACAAGACAAGAGGTGTCGTTTGGGAGGAGACCATCATCATGCTTCCCGACAAGGTCCGATACGTCTTTCTGTCTGCCACCATCCCCAACGCCTTTCAGTTCGCCGAGTGGATTGCAAAGATCCATCACCAGGCTTGTCACGTTGTTTACACCGATTTCCGACCGACCCCTCTCCAGAACTACTTCTTCCCTGCTGGTGGTACTGGCGCTCGTCTCATTGTCGATGAGAAGAGCAACTTTAACGAGCAGAACTTCAACCTGGTCATGCAGGAGGTTGAAGAGAAGAAGGGTGCCGACCCCAACGACCCTACCGCCCGACAAAAAGGAAAGGGTAAAAACAAAAAGACCAACAAGGGCGGTGCAGACAGCGGCTCCGACATTGCCAAGATCATTCGAATGACTATCAAGAAGAAGTTCAACCCAGTCATCGTTTTCAACTTCAGCAAGCGAGAGTGCGAGAACATGGCTATGAACATTTCGTCCCTCAGCTTCAACGATGATTCCGAGAAGGCCATGGTCCGCAAGGTTTTTAGTAGTGCTATTGAAAGCTTGTCCGAGCAGGACCGGGAGCTGCCTCAGATTGTGAATCTGTTACCTCTGTTGGAGAGGGGCATTGGTGTGCATCACTCAGGTCTGCTGCCTATCTTGAAGGAAACCATTGAGATTCTGTTCCAGGAGTCTCTCATCAAGGTCCTCTTTGCGACAGAGACTTTCTCCATCGGTTTGAACATGCCTGCCAAGACTGTCGTGTTCACTCAGGTTACCAAGTGGGACGGTGTTAAGAGACGGCCGCTCACTTCGTCTGAATACATTCAGATGGCCGGACGTGCCGGCCGTCGTGGTCTTGATGCTCGAGGTATTGTCATCATGATGATTGACGACAAGCTTGAGCCCGACACTGCCAAGGAAATCGTCACCGGCCACCAGGATCGACTCAACTCGGCTTTCTACCTTGGATACAACATGATCCTCAACCTGCTCCGAATCGAGGCCATCTCCCCAGAGTTCATGTTGGAGCGATGCTTCCACCAGTTCCAAAACGCTGCTAGTGTCCCCGCTTTGGAGAAGGACTTGATGTCGCTGCAACAGGAGCGCGACGCCATGAGCATCCCCGACGAGGCCACCGTCAAGGATTATTACCAGATCCGCCAACAGCTGAGCACCTACACCAAGGATATGCGTACAGTGATCCAGCACCCTAACTACTGTATCTCCTACCTTCAGCCCGGCCGCTTGGTGCAGATCTACAACCCCAAGGACGCACAGGAGACTGTTGCTGGCAATGGTACCGACTTTGGTTGGGGAGTCATCGTTAACCAGACTCCTCGCCGACCTCCCAAGCTTGGCGAGCCCGAATACATTCCTCAAGAGGCGCATGTCATTGACGTTCTTCTTCCCATCTCAAGGCGAAGTGCCGATATTGCCCCCGGTCAGCCGGCCGAGGAGATGCCCCCTGGCCTGAAGCCGTTTTCCGATGAGGATGATATCAAGTTCGCAGTTGTCCCCTGTCTTCTGACCTGCATCAAGGCGATCAGCCAGATCCGACTATTCTTGCCCAAGGAGGGTTTGAAGTCGGAGGGAGATCGGGAGTCACTCACCAAGTCTTTGATGGAGGTGAAGCGCCGTTTCCCTGATGGCATGCCCGTTTTGGATCCTATTGAGAACATGGAGATCACAGACGACTCGTTCAAGAAGCTGCTGAGGAAGATTGAGGTTTTGGAGTCGCGACTCCTGGCCAACCCTCTGCATCTCTCTCCTCTTCTCCCTTCGCTATGGGACCAGTACCATGCCAAGGTCAAGCTGACCGACAAGGTCAAGGAGACCAAGAAATCTATTGCGAAGGCGTACAGCATTGCTCAGATGGACGAACTCAAGTCGCGCAAGCGTGTCCTCCGTCGTCTCGGTTTCATCAACGACTCTGAGGTCGTCCAGCTCAAGGCCCGTGTCGCCTGTGAGATCTCATCAACGGAAGGACACGAGCTGCTCCTCTCAGAACTGCTCTTTGACCGATTCTTCAATGAGCTCACCCCTGAGATGTGCGCTGCAGTGGTGAGCTGCTTCATCTTTGATGAGAAGGTTGAGGCGCCGGCGCTGAAGGAGGAGCTGCAGAAGCCTTTCCGTGAGGTCCAGGCCAAGGCGAGAATCATTGCCAAGGTCAGCCAGGAGTGCAAGCTCGACGTCAACGAGGAGGAGTATGTGCAGAAGCTCAAGTGGCAGCTTATGGAGACGGTCTTCACGTGGGCCCAAGGACGTCCGTTTGTCGAGATTTGGTAAGTCAACCCATTTACATCGGGAAGGTGATTCGCTAACATTTTATAGCAAAATGACAAACATCTATGAAGGCTCACTGATCCGTCTCTTCCGTCGCCTGGAAGAGCTCTTGCGACAGATGGCCCAGGCCGCGAAGGTTATGGGCAACGAGGACCTGACCAAGAAGTTTGACGAGAGTTTGCAGAAGATCCGCAGGGATATTGTTGCGGCCCAGAGTTTGTATCTGTAAGACTGCTATGTGTCTCGTACTAGATTACTACGACAGTTACAAAAGGGGGTTGGCACGTGTTGGACTGTAATTTTGCTATACCATCACCAGCTTGGGCGTTTGGCGTGTGGGAAAAGATGTAGGGCTTTGGTGTTTGGGCTGTTGAGTTGTGGCCCCGCCGTTGGGAATAGGAATCTATGCAAGCCCGGATGTTCCCCTATTTAATGTACCATGTTATGTAGAGAGCTCCTTGTAAAACGCCGTAACGCCGCCCTGCCATTCATTACCCCTGCTCTTGATATCATGTTGAAAGCATGATCCAAGGGTTCTACTAGGGCCGATCCCCCGATAACTCCATGATGAACCCGATACAGAGGCTGAACGCGACGCCGAAGCCGACAAAGATCTGCCATCTCTTACTCCAGATCCCCTCTTGACGCATCAGCCACGTGAGGCTTCCTAGTGGGAAGAAGAAACCGACCATCATTGCTCGGAACAGTATCTCTAGCACTGAAGCCATGCCTGTGTACTCGTCCTCCAGCGGATTTGACTCCGACGGGATCCCGCCGGCGTTGTTATCAATCCAGGCATCCTCCATGTTACGCAGAGTGTCGGGTGAAGGCATGGCGTCTGGTGTGAAGCGTGAGGTATGTATCGACGCGAATTGCGTCCTGAGGGTAGCAATTTCAGATTGCGTGAATCCAGACTGAAGTAACCGGTCGAAGCCCCGCGGCCTTGGTCTCGTCGACGTCGTAGGCTTGGATCCCTCTGGTGTCGCATCCTTGGGCGGTTTGGCTGCGTCAAGCTCCTCCTTCTTGAGTTCCGCGACCGTCAACTCGTCACCAATCGAGCAATTCACGTATACACGCGAGACATTTGCGCCCTCGACGGCCTTTCCCTTGCCCTTAGGGTCATCATCGCGCGGCGGTGGCGGCGGGGGGAGCGCTTTGAGGACGGAGCTGAGGGCAGAGTCATCTGGGAGGAGACGACCTTGGTGGATGAGGCGGAGACGAGAGCGCGAGGAGAGTCGGGTGCGGAGGAGGTGCTTGAGAGCAAGGACGGTTGTTGTTTGCGGGGAGGGGATGTCGAGGTCGAGATCTGGTTGCGAGGTGGAGAAGCGGATGGTTAGATGGAGGGGAGGAGGTAGAGGGTGGGAGGATGAAGCTTGAGAGGTCGCGTGAGAAGTCATGACAGTGGCATTGTTCTGAAGTTTGTTGAGTTTATTGGCGATCTATCGCGTAAAATTCAAAGAAAAACCGGTGTCTAAGCGGCTCAGCGTTGTCGAGGCAGTAACTGCCAGCCTGTGATGAAGCGAGGTTGAATGTTGAAGACAGCTCAAAGGATTGAGGCTCAACTTTCGGTAGTGACGTGACCCTCCTGGTAACTTTCAGGGTGCTTGCAGGGGGGGTTACAGCGCTGCGGGCCCCGCCGCCAGGGCCCGCGCCAGCTCATGAGGCGCTAAAGTTACCGACCGCCCGGCAGAAAGTGGGCTGGGCTCAACCTGGAATAAACATTGCCATCATTTTCCAGTCTTTAACGATCGTCAGCAACAGAGGACAAGACACGGCCCTTTCTCGCTCTCATAAAGGCCTCACTTTCTTTAGTATTTTTTGCTGGAGTAGGGTGATGCTCATGGCATCATGCCCCGCCTACGAGGAACGAGATACCTGACATGCTTCTACTGCGGCAAGCGGTCCAGCACCAAATATGACGGCATCACTCGCCAGTTTCTGTGTCTCTCCTGTGATGCGACCAACTACCTCGATGAAGTATGAGAATCCTCAAACTTTTATTTTTTCTACTGACATAGTATTAGAATGGAGAGATCACGGATCCCCCGGTAGCCACCGAGCGTGAAGCACCCGCAACACATTACGCCGTCTCACGACAGTCCCCTCCCTCCTCTCCGAAAGACAGCATCTTCTGCGCAACATGTCTCAAGAACCAGCGCCTCTTTACCTCGTCTCTCGCCCAATATCTACCAGATGACCCGAACCACCCCGAATACCCCGAGCTTGAGCGAAACTACTACCGCTACCGCAAAGGCCTGGAGGAGCGATACCCCCAAGTTTGCGATGAGTGCGCCGAGCGTGTGGAAGGCCAGATTCGACGGGCAGGATACACAGCCAAGACGGATCATCTCCGGCGGATGATGGAGAAGAGTCGAGGGAGGAGGGTTGACCCAGGCAGGACGACGACGTTAGACTGGGCGAACAGCTTAGGGAGAGGGTTGTGGTGGGGAGGGCTGGTGATGCAGATGCTCTGGCATCTGAGGACGATTACTCATGCGCTTGGACAACGGGATGAGGGAATGTATGACCCGGATGATAGGAGCTTGCCGACAATGGCTGTGGCTGGCCTAACATGGGCTGTCGCATTTCTCCCTCCAGCGGACACACTGATCAGTGCTGCTGTCACGGCGAGCATTCTGTCTGCCTGGTGGAATCCCCAGTTCGTGCAAGTCAGCCGCGGCTTCACGAGACACCTGTTGGGGTTTACACAGTGGTACTCCTTTCAGGGGCTTATCATCTTCTTCCGCTTCCTGTTCCGTCGGGTACTTGAGATGAATGGCGGCAAGGGGCAGTCAAGGAATGCTCAGCTGAGTGCCCATCTGGTCATGTCGGTTGTTATGATTATGGTATGTATTTTACTCATTAGGACTTGGAGGAAAGCTAACTTGTTCAGATTTACTCTTTTGCGAGGAGGTCTATCAAAGTTGATACCACCCCCCTTTTTGGTCCTACTAGCGCGACCATCTCACCGAAACCCAAGATGACTAGAAGGAAACGAGAGGAGCAAAAAACGTTTTCCGATTTATTGAACGAGGCTCTAGACTCGCCCTCTCCAACACCGCAGCGAGATCGATTGAGTCAACCAGTTACCAGTTCGCTGCCGCCTCAATATCCACCCAACCCTGTGAGGATTCGGGAGAGCCCTGATGCTCAATTCAACAGTCTCAACATAACGCCACAGGCAACTCAGGAAGTACAGTATTCGGACGAAATGGACTGGACACCAACCGAGTCTCAAGCCCCGTCACAGTATCGGGCGTTTCGTGACATGCCTCCCTCCGATGCTCCGCGGCGACCTTTTGGTGAGACGCCTGTCAGTACGGAGCAGAGCCCTTTCTGGTACAAGGTGCCTGCAGCGCCGACAAACCCATCCCAACGTTTGCGAAACCCTAACGCGCCTATTCTAAGGGGCAAGCCAGTTGAGCAGGAGAGTGTCTTTTTCCGAGGGGCGGCTAAGGCCCAAGGCCAAGATAGGGAAGCGGATGAGCGTAACGTCGCTTTTAAGCCGCCAAGCTTCTTCGCACCTCAAGAGAGCAATGATGAGACCAATGACTTGGCTGACATGCTTGGCCAGAGCTTCAACCTGAGCCAGGAACAGACTCACTCTGCTGCTCCTGCTGGGCCGGCAAGACGACGGACATCTAAGTGGACCTCGAACACAGGTACATTGACTGCGACGCCTCAGTTGAGTAATCTAGGTGTCGAGTTCATGGCTCTCTCCGCTCTGCTCGTCATTTGGGGTCTTACTGTTGCGATCTCGATGCCGTTTGGTCGAGAGGTGCAACTCGCCTTGCTTTCAGCAGCTGGGACGATCGCATTGCGGGTAACAGGCGAGGCCAGTCGCGAAACAAAGGAAGAACAAGGCCCAAGCACAGCAACATATGTCGGCTCAGTGCTGAGTGTCGTCGAGCTGGCGGCTGTGTGCTGGCTTGGATGGGAGGTCTGGCAGGGAAATACAGATGCTGGCAACTATGGCATTGGCATTTTGACGGTCATGCTCGGACATCAGGTTTGGTCTGAGTTTTGTGCATAGAGGGTGGGCTGTGTTGGTTTGACTGGATATACCGAGAAAAGGCGTTGTATGGGTTAAAGACGGCGGTGTTTGTGTATACAAGAGCGGTTGGGTCAGTTTGGATGCAATCAGGGGGAAGGCATCCATTCATGTTGGAGTCGGTAGCATAAATGTAGCATATCGGTTTACTACTTGGGGCCAGGATAAATGTGCTGTGGTTCCCATAAGACCTGGGTTGTACATGATCACAACATAGTTTAAGCTTCATCAAGCTTGTCATCTCTTTCCGAACTTGTACTTGATGAAGAGCTGACACAATCAGTTCTGCAAATCACATCAAATAAGGCCATGTTGTTGTAATATTTTATTCATTGAACCTCTGCTGGGATCTTTGCCCGCGGGATACATCAAATCATGCCATCATCAAATACATCTAACCCTCAAAGGGGGTTTCGTAAGGCCGCTCAGCCTGAGGCGTGATGCGGGCAAGGTGCCTTCGCTGGCCAGACTTCCAGTCGACCAGAGCAGTGTGCTGGACAGATCGGTTGTCCCAGACGACGACGGTCTTTTCCTGCCACTTGACGCGGGCGTGGAAGTCGGCGCCCCAGGCGATGTGCTCGTAGAGGAAGTTGAGGATGGCGTCGGACTCTTCCTTCTTGAGGCCAACGATGTCACGGGTGACTGAGGCGTGTTAGTGCTTTGATTCGGGTTTGTTTGGACTCTGTCACTTACACTGGGGGTTGACAAAGAGCGACTTCTCGCCGGTGACGGGGTGTGTTCGCACGATGGGGTGCTCGTTGACGACGGGCTCGCGGCGCTTGATGCTGCCCTTCTTGACGCTGGCGTTGACCTGCTCGATGCCAGAGTGGGTGGCCTTGAGGCCGTGCAGTAGCTTCTGGAAGGCGGGCGAGAGACGCTCGTAGGCTTCGACGGTGTTGGCGAAGAGGGTATCACCGCCAGTGTCAGGGGTGTCGAGGATGTACAGGAAAGTAGTTCCAGGGGGCTGCTGCTCGTAGGTAATATCCGAGTGCCACGCAACAGAGCTCACATGGGTCTTGAAGAAGGTCTCGTGAGACTTGTCGCCAGCGCCGCGGTGAACAAGGTGAATCTCGGGGTGGCCGTCAGGAGAGCCCGAAGTCGGGTGGATGTGGTGTCTTCCAAAGTAGCCGCCAAACTTGAGGGCGTCGGCGATGGGAAGATCGGCAAAGTCCTGATTGCGGAAGGCGACGACCTTGCGCTCGGCGACGTAGCGGGCGAGCTCGTCCTTGCCGGCGTCGGAGAGAGAGCTGAGCTGGACGCCCTCGACCTCTGTGCCGATGGTGGGCGTCAGGTGCGAGACCTTGGCGTCCTTTGTGATGAGGTTGGGGAAGGTTGGGTCTGCGTCCTTGCCGTGGTCGTAGTGCTGGAAGGGCTCGAGGGGAGGGTAGATCTGGTCCTTGTTCCAGGTGGGGAGGTAGTTGGGGTACTGAGATGTTAGTCTCTATATACCATAACGGTCATGATATCAAGAGTGCGTGGTGTTGAGCAACTCACCTTGGCCGCAGCAAAGTCGTCTGTTCCCTCCAGCTCAGCCTCCTTCTTGTAGATGGTAGGAGACAGCTCCTTGTAGACACCCTCGACGTGGCCGGGGTAGAGCTTCAACTTGGAAGCATCAGTGACCAGCTGGTTCACGGTCTCAGTTGCTGAAGGCGCCATTTTGAAGGTTTGATTTGTTCAGTATCTGTCTTGCAAAAGATTCAAGCAGAGCTACGTCTCTACGGCAAGAGCATGAGCTCTATATATACACGGCGATCCTTCTTGCTCATTGTCCATCTCGGAGGCCGGATATCGCGATCTGACAAATGAATGCCGGCATCAACGCTCAACGCGGGGAAGGGAAAAAACAACAAGACGCTGCTATTACCGGCACAGCCTCATTTACTCGTCTTCGATTCGTTGATGGCAGTATTGTTTCTTCTGTGAGCGACTTCGGACGCCATTGCGCAAGTGTCGCGTCCATTGCGTCGATCAATGAGACGCACCAGTCTCCTCGACAGCTGCGACCCAAATCACGCAATGACCGTAACATGACAATGGACTCGCGAGATTGAGGTGGGCGGGAGCCATTATGTGATGAGGCCCTTGGCAACGGGGTTTGCGGATTGCGCCATATCGGCGCGCGGTTGAGTCTTGGTGTCGCAATACCATGGGCTGCGTCACGCAATGCGACAATCAGAGCCCATCGGGCTATCGGGTCTCGGAGTGTCGATTTGAGACTTTTTATGCTTCTTGTGTTCAATTGAGTTTGTTTCGAGTTGATAAAATAGAAATTGAGTTGTAGAGTCTCGAGTTCCCAAGTTCACTCAACCTATGTATTTCGGGTGAATAGATATATCTTTTTACATAGTTTGCCCATCTCAACCGCCATTTCGGCGAACTACACCATCCCTCCGAGAAATTCTCCAGAACTAAACCTAATTTCCTATCTTATACGGCCTCTCGGCCGGTCGTTTCAGCGATTGGACCGGCCACTCCCCGTCTCCGGGCACGTCATTCTCCCTATCTGGACAATGAGCCGTCGTGGTCAGTCATGTTAGCTCTATCCGCAACCCAATAGTAGCCTCCGCATTGAAACAATTCGTAGACTCTCCGATTCTTTTTCTCCTTCTAGACGTAATGCCCAGTCTTATCAGGGACTCTCGATTGGCCGCTCCGTCGCCCACGGGCTCTCGGGGGTTCAGTGCTTTTCTCGAGTTGAAAGTGACCCCCATCTTCCAAGACCTTTTCCAAGGTTCGATTCGCCCCTTCTGGACTCGTTAGTGCCTAGTTAAGCGTAAATGTTTGCCTCCCGATGGTCGTGGTACCCCGGGTTAGCTCGAGATGCTCTCAGCAAAGCTCGTCTCACCGAGCCTTGAGGTGATTGCCAGAGCTCATCGCGACATCTGGCAGTTCCCACCGAAGTACGAACTCGTCCCATGCCCCCCTGAGGTTGTATCGAGGAGACCAAGAAGACCCGGCGTCTTGGGTCGTGGGGAGGGAGGAGGGAGAAGCCTTTATAAGCCAGGCCATGCATCCACCACCGACCGGTTCGTCTCTTGACATCTCCGCGGCCCCCCCTACACAGATCTTTTGTCCTCCTCTTCTCCGCGGATCTGTAGAGAGGTTCTATTCAGCTGTGTTGGCATCTCCGCGGCCCTGAATCCTTCCAGTCTGCGAACACCATGGCTGCCAGCCGGGACACCAAGGAGGTCTTTGTCAACGACCCGCCTCCCACCGACAGCGGCGACGAGACGGCCTCTTCGACGGCCGAGCATGTCTTTTCCGATCCTCAGGTCGCCGACCGCTGGCGCAAGATCTATGAGAATGCCAAATATGAGAACCGTCATCGGTTCGATCCCAACTATACCTGGACAGCCGAGGAAGAGAAGAGGCTGGTGAGAAAGGTACGGACGCGAGTGACTTACACGCTGGTTCAAGCTATTTGCTAACGTGCCGCCGCCACAGGTCGACTGGCGCATCACGCTGTGGGCATGGGTCATGTTCTGCTCGCTCGACTTTCATCGTCGCAACATCAACCGCGCCATCTCGGACAATATGGCGAGTCTGCACCAATCATGTACGAGTAGAGCGTCGGCTAATACAAGCAACAGCTGCCCGAGATTGGCATGGACACCAATGACTTCAACTATGGCCAGACTGTTAGTAACACGCCATTGCCCCTGCAGCGAGTCTCGACTAACACGGTGAATCTTAGATCTTCCTCGTGACTTTCCTCTCCGCCGAACTCCCCAGTGGCTTGATCAGCAAGAAGCTTGGCGCCGATCGATGGATTCCCTTTTTGATTTGTTCCTGGTCCATTGTTGCCGGGTCGCAGGCGGCTCTGCAGAGTAAATCGGCCTACTATGCCATCAAGGCCCTTTTGGGTCTTCTCATGGGCGGTTTCATCCCGTAAGTCAGCGACAGAGTTTATGCGATGCACTGTGTCTGACAGGAGTAGGGATATCGTGCTGTGGCTCACCTACTTTTACAAGTCCAATGAGCTGCCGCTCAGACTGGCCTTTTTCTGGACTGCCCTGAGCACGTGCAACATTGTCGGTTCGCTCCTCGCAGCCGGTATTCTGCAGATGCGAGGTATTGCTGGAATGGGAGGCTGGAGATGGCTGTAAGTATCAGCCGGAACCGACTTTGTGAACACCAGCTGACTGTGGCAGTTTCCTCCTCGAGGCTATCGGGACCTTTATTATCGGCCTCTTCTCGTGGGTTCTCATGCCTCCGGGTCCCTGCCAGACCAAGAACTGGTTCCGCGGCAAGGATGGATGGTTCAACGAGCACGAGGAGAAGATCATGGTCAACCGACTTCTCCGTGATGATCCCAGCAAGGGCGACATGAACAACAGGCAGGTTTTTCGTCTCTCCAACTTGACGCAATTTCTGACTCTCCCGCAGACAAGCCGTCAACCTCTCCAAGCTCTGGAGGGCCATCAAGGACTGGGAGCAGTGGCCGCTGTACATCATCGGCCTCATGGTCTACATCCCGCCGTCGCCCTTCAACACGTACCTGTCCTTTATCCTGCGCCAGATCGGTTTTTCTGTGTTTGAAGCCAACCTTCTCGCCATCCCGTCGCAGTTCCTGTACGCCGTCAACCTGCTCATAATCACGTGGTTGTCAGAGCGCGTCCAGGAGCGCGGCATGCTGTCATCCCTCTCCAACATCTGGATCTTCCCTTGGGTGCTCGCCCTCGTGGTGCTGCCGGGCGATATATCGCCGTGGGTGCGCTACGCCCTCATCACGGGTCTGCTGAGCTACCCGTATTGCCACGCCATCCTGGTCGGCTGGAACGCAAAGAACAGCAACAGTGTGCGCACGCGTGCCATCAGCGCTGCTTTGTATAACATGTTTGTGCAGACGGGCAACATTGCCGCTTCAAACATCTTCCGTGAGGACGACCAGCCGCTGTACCGTCGCGGAAACAGGGTTATTCTCGGTATTACGTGCGCCAATGTTGTGCTGTTCTACCTGGTCAAGGCCTTTTACCTGTGGAGGAACAAGGTCCGTGATAGGCAGTGGAATGCCCTCACCAAGGAGCAGCAGGAGGACTACATTCTCAACACCACCGACGAGGGTCAGCAGCGTCTGGATTTCCGATTTGCTCACTAGGGGAGGAAATGGAACAAAGAGTGGTACATGTTCTGTCTTTTTCGGATAGTGGATAACTTTGGATAAGATAGACGGCCCCCAGAAAAGGCAATAACGAGGGTGATTATATAGACTGGAATATTCTCTTGACTTGAGTAAGACCGAGCGTATGTAAGCGTGAGACTGAGGTTGATGATGTTTCCACGTTGGGATAAAGTTGGAGACGATGCAGGGTTTCCCCAACTTTCATCACCTGACAGGACCCAGCACGACGATAGCCGCGAACCTCGGCATCTCTGTCAGCCACTTATCAGCTCCATCATGATGGTTCTCATTTCTTACATACCTGCAAAATAAATAATTCAAGATGGCAACTTATGAGACCGCAAAAGACCAATTCGTCACCGTCGATGGCATCAAATTCGCCTATCGCCGCTTCGGCCTGGATCATGGCGTTCCCCTCGCGCTGCTGATGCACTTTAGGTGAGCAACCAATTCTCCGCTCTTAGACAAGATGCTGATATCCGTAGGGGAACAATGGATCACTGGGATCCTGCGCTTATGAACCCAATCGCCGCCAAGCGCCCCGTCATCCTTATTGACAACGCCGGCGTGGGCCGCTCCGAGGGCGAGGTCCCCAAGAGCTACACCAAGTGGGCTCAGTACTACGTTGATGTCTTGAAAGCAATCGGCGTCACCAAGGCTGATGTCATGGGTTTCTCTATGGGCGGATGCGTCGCGCAGCTCGTAGCTCTTAACGCGCCAGAGCTTACACGTCGACTCATTCTCTGCGGGACGACACCCAGCACGGGCGAAGGTGTCGTGATGGCGCCCCTAGGACCGTTCAACCAGCTCAAGGCGGCGGCTACCGAGGAGGAGCAAAAGGCGGCTTTTATTGCGAGCATGTTTAACACGTCAGAAGCAAGTACAGCTGCTGGAGAAGCTGCGTGGAAGAGAATCTCAGAGGCGCGAGGAGGTAGGGTCAAGCATGTCGACCCTGCCAACTCTCATCGACAAGCAATCGCTTTTGCAAAGTTCATGGACCGCAAGCAGGCAAAGGATGCATCTTATGACAGATTCGACGAGCTCCGCCTACCCGTCTTGATCGCCAATGGTGAGTTGGACCCGGCCGTGACAATTGTGTTTGCTAACACTTTTCCAGGAAGCGAAGATCTCCTCTTGCCCACCGAGAACAGCATCTTGATGTGGAAGAAGCTACGAAACGCAAATGCGCAGCTCCATCTGTTCCCCAATTCCGGACACGGGTTCCTGTGGCAATACGCTCCAGAGTTTGCGAAGCTGATCAACGACTTTTTGGACAACGAACCCCGATTATCAAGTCGTCTCTAATTTGGAATAGCTTTCAAAATACCATTCCAGTTACGGCCCACCTCGATACACTCAAATACATCCGCAGCTCCGCCGATTGCCGATCCTTACCTGGGCACAAACTCCTGTCGTGATCCTCGTCACCATCCAAGACAATGTCTGACACGCTTCGGTCATGTTCGTTCTGTCATTGACGTACTCTCTTGTGCACGTCATGGATGCGAACCCAGCCCCTCTAGCCAGAAGATCAGCGTGTCCTCGGAGAACGTCGACAGGTTGATCGAGTCCCAGTCTCTATCCACCTGTTGTTGTACTTGATGTTGTGGGAGACGTTGTATGACAGGTCCATGCGGGCGTTGCTTGAGACATTGAAGGAGATCTGGGCGGTGAACGAGTGATGTTGTTCGACGCAGTGATCTAGAAGGCCTGGTGACAGACAATACAATAGTAGAATCATATAGAGCTAGACTGGCTTAACAGTCATCTCGTTACTACCTGAGTCCACATGAAACCCCCGACTAGAGATGTCTATACGTCCATGCACCAAAACTTTTTATCCAGCTCATCAACGTCCCACGCGACAGATATTGCGATGAGGCCGATGGCCAATGTCGAATATCGCATGGCGATCGATCGACGGCGGATGCGCATGCAGTGGCGTTATAATGAACACAATAAAACAGCCCAGATCGAAAAGAAGGTTATCAGTGGCTGGTTCTGGATTCAGGCACGGCCCAGGGGAGAAAACACTGCCCATTCCAGGCCATCCAGTCACTTTGTTCTCAGGATAAGCTCATCAGGTAAAATGGATAGTCAATCGCCAATTGGTCTGCATATGAGTGGTAATGATACAGTTTTATCAAGTCAAAAAAAAGTGCCCAAAAAGAAGGTAAAGCCTTATACGCCGTTCCCGTCTAAAAGCCCATCCCGACAAACACCAGCTAATGCCAAAGTACTCCTTTTCATTCCACCCTGGCCCAGTAAAAGCAAAGCAAAATAATATTCCCTGTTACCAGATATTGTACACCAACTCAAAACGCCATCAGCCCCATGTAAATCACCTCAGGTTCATCTACTTGGTTCCTGGACACTTGCACTGGGGGTTAAAGACGACTGGGCAGTCACAGCACACAGGGTCCTTAGACCAAGTGATGTGAGCTCCCCAGTTGCTGACCTGGTTGAGCGTGTTGTACTCCGAGTACGCCCTGGAAATCTTGCCCGAGGTAGGATTGACAAAGACCATGTCGATGCCGTTACCGCGGCCGCGAGGAGTACCACCTTTGACGGTGAAGTCGCCCTTCCAGTAAAGCGAAAAGAAGTTGCAACCATAACCCACGGGACCTTTGATGAAGGCATTGGGGTCGTTTTTCGTGTCCTCGTTACCCTGGATGAGTTGTTCGACGGTCTTAAAGACGGGTGGGAAGTCGTCGTTCTGTGGTATGTTAGAATAGTCTATGTAACAACTAATGGCAAACATACCTTTTGGTACCTGTCAATCGTGTCCGAGGCCGTTGTCCACCAGACAGATTGAGAGTACAACTTGAAGTCACTTTCAAAAGTCTGCCTGGCCTGCTTACCGCCATCGGTGACGCCTGCGAAGGTGGCAAGGTACTTGTCTACCAGAGGTTCCAGCTTGGCGCGGGCAAGACAATTACTATCCGTATGTTTGTTGGCATGAGAGGTCGTGGGGCTCTTGACCTTGACGGGTTGGTTGGTATCGGGGTGATCTGAGTTGCCACCCTCCTTGTTGAAGCCGGACTTGGGGATGGCGAAGGCGGGCAAGTCCCGCTGCGTGCCCGGCGCGCGGCGAACAATGCTGGCTGTAGCCGAAAGGGCGTACACGGCAAGAGAAAGAGCGGCAGAAGTCTTCATTTGGAGAGAGAGAGAGAGAGAGAGAGAGAGAGAGAGAGAGTGTGTGTGTGTGTGTGTTGTAAAAGAAGGGTAAAAGACCGCGTCGATAAGTGGGTTATATGTAAGTGCTGTGAAAGAGAGTGTGTTTGCCGGAAACGTGAAGGATTGGAAGCGGGCTTGTTTGAGCAGGAAGATCACAATAGAGACATCATCGCTCTCTTATACACCTTCCAAGAACCCGCCTTCGAAGAATGGCAAAACCCAAAGTCGTGATGATCCTGCGTGTAGGTTTGAGCCATGGTAGCCGAGGCCCTGGTGCCTTTTGACGATGGCCGTGGCAGAATTCCAGTCGAGTTGATCTGGGCTGGAAGTTAGAATGTACCAAGAAGCCAAGCCGAAGAGCATCGGCACGTAGATGATTTCGTGTCATGTTTAAAGCACCATGCAGGCGCCCGCTTGGAAGTAATAGCGGTGTTGAGGCTGTAGATACCCGTTCCTTCTATCATCTCACGATCTTTTTTGGAGGTTGGCTGCAGCATACAAGCTCGCTGCACCACTCACTCCCGTTGGTCGCTTTGTTCATGATTGTTGTCTCGGATAAACCAGCGGCATTCCGTCATGGCTTGCAAGGGAAGACTCGACTTTGTCCAAAGGCGTCCTTGTGGCGGCGCCCTCGTGGCACGGAGCCCAATAGATCATCCTCGACCCCTGGCCCTTTCTCATGAGGTCAGGGCAACACTTGGCATTGAACTCAATACTGGCGCCACGATTAGGGCCCATCCTCCCCGACGATCTGGGTCTCATAGGGCTGCTCTATGACCCTTAAGCGAACAAAGTCTCAATAGTCTCAGGGCTACGGAATGCTTCCCCCCTCGCGCATGTCCGGCGCGAGCACCCATCCGGCGGCGTCATCGAAGGCGGGCACTAGCACCGAGAGCTGAAATTTAGCACGGTCAATCTTTGGCCCTTTGCTCAACGCATAGTCACTTGCAGGAGAAATGCAAGACCATCGGTAACATCCGAGCGGCCCGGAGTTGCGGCAGAAATCTTCAGCCATTGTCCCAGGGCCCCGGGTTGAGGGTGCCTGAAACGGCTATGCGATGCCGTTGAGGCCACCGAATCCAAAGCGTTAAACGCATGCAATAAGACCGGGTCAGCGAGCAGTCGCACCGGCGAAGCGGTGATGTAGCCAGTGGCTGATGGCTTGGTCTCAGCTAGAACACAATGGATGCAAGACTTGAAGGCACGGGAGATACATGCAAGATTTGAATGCTTCGAACCATAGCTATGCTATCTCCTTGGATGCCCCGGCTAGTTTGAGCCCTTGAGGTGTTAGCAACAGGCATTACGAAAGTAGTAGAAATGTCGCCCAAGTAATTGTATATCACTCCCGAGTAACTCCGCACCAACATAAATGAGTTACCGACAAAGAAAACTCGAATCGGCGGCGACATACTGAGACTGTAATCGAGCCCTTGTGAGTTCTCGGTTGCAATTCAACGCGTTCTCTTGGTCTAGATCTTCCAACGTGCCAACGACTGAATCGGAAAATCCTGAAACTACAGTCGAAACTGGCAGCTCCTGTCGAATCGCAAATCTCTCCAACACGAGCACTGAGTAGGTTCAAGAGAAGTTCTCCTGGATATCATCCTCCTATCTGTAAGTCTCGATGGGTTCCATCAACAGTTTCGGGCTGGAAAGCAATTGTATTTGAGGCGGGGGGGTCTAGGGCGACCACTTTCTTGCAGTCCATACTCCTTCATGATCTTGGAGCCGATTCCAGTCGAGGCACATGGAAGAAGACATAAAGGATCGTGCATTTGGCAACTTGACACAGCCTCACGACCCAAACGAGCGAGCTCTCGTGCTCGGCGAAAGGAAGTCTCACAGACCAGATTAATATCGCGATCTTCGACAATTCGGTGGCAGGGGCTGAGGCTTGCCGTCCAATTTTATCATGCCGAAACTAAACGACTGCGGGTGATACTGAGCCCACCGATCAACCGTCGCATACGTAGCAATTTGAATAGCCTCACTGCCATCGGCCGTAGGGAAGGCATGGAAGAATCTGCCGAAGCAATGCGATTTGCCGATGGAGTTGATCCAATTACTGTGCTCATTAAGCCGTGCGATAGCCAACCTATCCGGATAGATTTTGTAGGCCGCATCGATTGTTTCGCAGAACTTGGTGAGAGATCGCCTATATATCTTGGAGACTGGACAACACATCCAATTCAAGCATGGACTCCAAAGATCGTACGCGGGCGGCCAGACACAGTGTTGGTCGAGAGTTACCAGGAGAGGTGCCAACGGAGTTTCGGGGATCTGCCAGAATAATCGCCAAGTGAATTCGGACTCTCATCGGTTCTGCCACGGGATCCAGAGCTTGCTTGATCCATCTTGAGGGTCAAAAAAGGCAGTTGTGACGAGAGTTTTCGATTCCAGCATTGCCCTCGCTTCATCAACTAGCACAAGCTCTGGTCTGAAAGCCTAACGGAAAGCCATGGCAAAAGCTGCAATTCGGGTTGTGACAATGGTGCCCTGGCACCTGGTACAGTATTGCTGGAGGAAGTCGGCCTAAGCCCAGGCTAGTACATTAGCAGGCTAGCCCGACTTGTGGCTGCCTTGTGTCCTGCCGATCATGGTATCCAGAGCATCTCGACGACGATGTAGCAGTGGAATTGGTCAAAAGCGTTCGTCCAGGTACCTCTATCCCAATCCCAAGCAGCAAGCGATCCTGTTCGTTATCTCCGACGAAGTTACGGAAGTGGTTGATATGGAAGTCAAGCAATGAGCCAGTACAGATGTACACAAAGGTACAGTACGCTGATATGCTAGCCCATTGTGTACTAGCCCAAACTACGGACTAGCTCTGCCGTTCAATAATATTCACGCTCCTTGCAAGGCCGAGTCTGCTCGTGGCGAAATGGCCTATGTTGGCCAAGCCTCCTCGTTATCAGGTTTCGACCCCACTCATTGGGGGATTCAACGGAGAGCCAAGGAACACCGCAACGAAATCAATCGGCATAAGCGACTTCAACATTCTCAGGTCAAGGAACGCCGTAGTTGGATGTACACGAAACTTTCGCACGAGGACACTGAGGAAGTTTCCCACTGCGTATTATCTACGCTCCCTTTCCCCAGAGACTACACGCAGGAGGCATCATGGCACCTGCCCTTTCTTTTGACACTGATGGAGGCAATCGACATGATCTATCTTGAAACGCTGAATCCCCAATCTGTCCAAACTGCCCAGGCATGGGGAGCGAACTTCGTATCTGATCTCAGGCCCAAAGAGATGCCGTGCTCGCCTTTCTATGGTCTAAATCAAGCACTCCCTATCAAGCAGCCTCATCGGCGTTTCGGAATATCGCTGACCGCTAATTTGACACTCGCCGAGTGTCTTACATTCATCAAGACTGTCAATGACAATGCGGATCGAGTTTATCCCGTAGGACGTGGCATTGATTGGGCCTTTTTGATCTCTCGGTTGAGCGAGCAAGGGATTCAAAGAGATGAACGGGCCATCAGGAGACTTCATCGGACGTTGTCCGCCCAGTGCGATTCGGGGATGATGACAAAGAGGACTCGCTGTTGGCAGCGTCGCTTCGGCCGAATCCACGAACTGAAGAGCTTTCTTGAACGAGAAAAACTGGTCGAGCCTCCGCAGGGTAACCATGATCTATACTACCATATTCCCAAAATGGAAGACCAGCCTATGACGACCTACCATCTTGTCAACTTGCTTGCCGAACAGGGCTTCGACCAAAACATTGACGAAGAATTCCGTTTTGGAATTTTGGACTTTCTCCCATATCTGCTTGAAAAAAACGTCTGGGAAAGAATCTCAGCCAAGTCTTGTCCGGGAATCTGAATTGCTCAGTGTCCAGTGAACTGACTCTAATAGAAACCCCACCTGATCTCGTCAGGTTGACGTCCCGCGACAGCGTGTATGTTAGCAGTCGCATTAATGAAGTCGTGCGGTACCATATATCGAAAAGCGATTTGCAAGGGCATGGTGATTGGTCAGAGATACTTCGAATTTGGAACGCGTCGCGAGCACGGCTTTTGGCAGACGGTGTGCCTCCCCACCGTGCTTTGCCGACTTGCCGCCCCATTCTAGGGATCTGGCATAAAAGTTCTCAATACCTTGTGAGCGACACTCTTCCTGCATGGAAATATGACGCAACCATGGATGGCTGCCCAGGAAGAGAAGATGCCAAATTCATGGAGCCTGTGGCCCCACAGCCATCCAGCTTTGTTTTGTCAGACGATGAAGCAATGGAAGACGCGGAGTGTGGAAGGGAAGAAGAATGGGACGAATCTTTATTCCAGTCTGACGCAGATCGACTCGGGGGACTGATGGCCTCTCGGCCGGGGCTTTCAGCTGCTGCTGCCCGCTCTGCCTCCGCGAGACGCAATACTTTGATGCGCATTAATGTTCGGGCTGACGCACCATTCATAATGGGTCAGTACAAAACGTCTACTCTTGCAGTCTTGGCTCGTCATATGCAGGATGTCCATCGATCCGTATTCGGCGACAGTGATGGACCAGAAACACCTGAGGAAAATGATAAAAAATACTGGGAAACTTTGTTCCTGGAAGATTATGGAAACATCTGGGGCTTCAATCACCGGGAGACCGCGAAATCCCGTTTCGAATGGGTTCTGACTTACATTCGAACCGGCGAACTTCCGGCCGATGCGAAGCTAGGACAGTGCATCTTGCGAGAAACTTTGCGCGACTCTTTCCAAAAGTCAAAAAAGCACCCATACTCTTTCGTGGGCCGTGGTGGCGGCAAAGAGCTCAACCCCGACCTATCGTCGCGTTGGGTTCAGGAGTTCTTGGAGAAGCAAGGCGCATGGGATGCCATTGAAGCTGCTCTGGGAAAGCACAACACAACCCTAGGGATTCTTGGGCTGCGCGATCGTTATGGTGTTCTGATCGCACCTCTTTGGGAAGAATTGGTGTGCGGCATGACCCTTGACCAAAGCCTTTTCATGACCCTGGCTATCCAAGAAGCTCAGAAAGACGATGCTCAACCGGATGGATCTGCTGGCAAGAGCGAGCTACCTATTCAGCAAAGCAGCGCTTCGGTGCCTTCACACGGAACTACTGGCCAGAATGCGGAAGGGGATGCTGAACTCGAACAGCATTCAACTTCTACCTCGTCGGCGAGAAAACGACCGGCCGATGAAACCTCGCCTCTACCCAGGCCGAAGCACAAGCGCAAGAAACGGCATTGCCGTGACGCCGAGGACGACATGATGCAGTCGGATGCGGAGCCGGGCGCAATGGAGGAACAGATAACGACCGAAGCGAACCAGGAATTTGACATCGATCGTACCACGGATACGACAACCCACGAGGATGGTAAACCGGTGCACGTAAGCAAGAAACGGGACGTAAGCAAGAAACGGGACTGGACCCCTGAGGAAGACAAGACAATCAAATCCTACCTTAAGTCGGGGAAAACGTACCAGCAAATTGCAGCCAAAGTTCATCAGGAATCCGGCATTGACCGAACCCAAAAGGCGATATACAAGAGGGTTGGTCAATTGATGCGTAGACTCGAGCAGCGGGCATGGACCCCCCAGGAAGACGAAACCATTGAACTGGGTTGGGAGTTGCGGAAAACGCATGGGCAAATCGCGGCCGAACTGAACCAAGGAGCCAGCACCCGTCAAGTCAAAGGCGATCAAGTTCGAGAAAGGATCGAAGAATTGGGGCTTTTTAAAAAGGCCGCGCCATATACCGAGGCAGAACACGCGATGATCATATCGGGTGCGCAGCTTGGGAAATCGGCCAGTGAGATTACAGCCGAAGTGAACAAGGAATTCCACAACGATCGGTCCACTAATGCGATATTGAGACAGAGAAAGATTCTGATGGGGCCCGATTTCGAGTTTACGCACCCGGAATGGAGTCCTTCAGAGCTCAGTCACCTCCGGACTATTGTAAGTTCGGGGGAGCACATACCAACCGCTGCGAAATCGTGGGTGGAGCAGACTGGTTCCAAAAGAACTCTGGATGCGGTGGTAGCTCGCCTCAAGCATATTGCAGCAGAGACAGCTGTTCCTTGGACTAACGAGGAGGACACAGCGCTGATGACCGCATGCGAGGGCCTTGATAAATCGCGGCCGATGACTGAGGCCTTCAAGTCGGCGATCGAGACAAAGCGAACCGATAAGGACATTATCCAGAGAATTGAATCCCTCGGCCTCAATCTCGGTCACGGGCCTAACCCCGAATGCGAAAATCACTCTTCTTCGTCTTTCCAAGGTACACAGAAACGTTGGACTCCTAAGGAAGACGAATTTCTCGAGACCCTCCGGGATGGATACATCGACAAGAGCAGGTATGAGGCTTGGAAGAAAGAGTTTGGCCCTACCAGGACTCTGACAAGTCTAAAAACTAGACTTGCTCGTCGGTCTAAAAATCCCATGGGAAAGATTCATAGATGGACACTGGAAGAAGACAATTACCTGCGCTCCCATCCTGACCTGAGCAAAGGATGGAGGCTCGCCACGAAGCTCGCCCTGACGTGGGAAGAAGCATTCGGACATCCGCGGACTGCAAGTGCCATCAACACTAGGCTGTGCTCTCTATCAGACGCATCAGACGCGCCGGCAAGCATGGAGCGAGGCAGCAGGTGGTCCCCACCGGAAGACGCTTGGTTACTGACAGTGACGAAGGAGGAAGCAAAAGTTCAGGACTGGCAATCAGTCCACATGGCGTTTGTGGATAAGTTCGGTATGGGGCGAACCGCAAATGCGCTTCTTCGGAGACGGGCATATCTACGACAAGCTACAGCCGAAGCCAGAGCCGAGACCAGCGGCTCTTTGGACGAGGAGACAGAGGAACGCGAGAATGCTATGTGATTTATTGCTATGTCATGTTTTCGGCGGATATTTATTCGCCAGCTGAGTACATGCTTAGCGAGACTCGAGCGAAAGTGAAGTCCAACAGCTCTCTGGACAAGGACTGTGAGACGAGCCAGGTGTTGGCGAGGTTGCTGGGCTGGGATCGGGGCAGGTTTGTGTTACTATGCTATGTATTTAGATAATCATTTCACCAACTCAGCAAGACACGGTAACCTGTAGTGCCTGACAAAACAACCACTTTGAGAAGACAAAGTCCATCCGTGTGTGCCGCGCGACTACCAGAAAATGATGTATGTAGATCTGTTCCAGCCCCAGACCGATTCGCAGAACTTGGCTAGCTCCGTGTACCGGAGGCGGGATGGGGAGAGTTGGAGTCATGGATCATTTACTCCGATGTCGCCCCGCACGGCGACCAGTGCCTTGATTACTAATCAAAAAGCGCGCAATTAGCTACCTGGCACAAACAGAGCCCCCGCATTTTTTGCCGAACGACGTCGGAGCATGACTCTATAGTGACTGTGTGGTGTCCTTTTTTTTTTTTTTTTTAATTGAGTCTTGCCGTTTGTGTCCGGCTTTGCTCCGATCCAGAGCCAAACCTTCCTTAGCTAGCCTCTCCCACCTCCCTCGCCTCCTCGCACTGCATTGCGTTGCACTACAGTAAAACAGGTCTATGACGATAGCAGAATACAGAGAGTTGCTATCGTAATAAAGAGAATATTGTTAAGGTGAGGTACATATAAGAACTTGGAGAGGAAATTACCCCGCTTTTATATTTTCTGTACCTAGTAGCGCCAGCGCCTCCCTCTTCCTCCAACAACTTCTTTTCTTTTTCATCATCCTCAATCCCGAAGCAAAGACTGGCATCTTCGGATTCTCTTTCTCTTCATTGCGCGCTTGTGCTCACTAGCGCTTGCACTCACTCACGCAATTGAGATCTTTCCTTTCCCATCCCACCCCGACTTTCCTCCCCTCCGAATCCATCTACTACGCGATGCTCCGAAATCGCCCTACGAGAAAGGCTATCCGCGCCCTTGGCCAGGCGAGGAGGGCCTGGACGACGCCGCCCACAGCCACTCTTGCGCAGTCAAAGCTGCCCGCGACGCAAAGAACAAAGGTCACTGCTACCACTTCTGCCGCGCCGTAAGTTTCTGGCTGTTTTTCTTGGTTCTTTGCACCCTCATAACCTCGTTCGTGGTGTCACGCTTCGCCGCCCAACAACTATCCGTGTTCCTGATTCGAAAGACGCCGAGGAATGCCCCAACGCTCGCTCCACCAAGTCAATCGATGTTTCATTGTTAATCCCATCTCAATCATGTTGCTGACCTGCTTTACAGTCAGACTCGCCCTGCGCCCAGCCCCGCCTTCAACTTGGAACCCGAAGCTCGTCGTCATGTTCAGCCTCTTGTCAACCGATCGAAACCCGAGATGGATGAGTCGTAAGAATTCTCTCTTAAACCACGATGAGCCCTTGCTCATGTGCTTTCAGGTTCATCGGAAAGACGGGCGGCGAGATCTTTCATGAGATGATGCTCAGACACGGTGTGAAGCACATTTGTTTGTCTCCCTTCTCCAACCGAACTTGTCTTCGTCGGCAGGGCCAAATGAGAACCCACGTGCTAACTAGTCCTAGTCGGCTACCCCGGAGGCGCCATCCTTCCCGTCTTTGACGCCATCTACAACTCGGAACACTTCGATTTTATCTTGCCTCGACACGAACAAGGCGCCGGCCACATGGCACAAGGTAAGACTTGCTTGGTTGAACAAGGTTTATATTAATGTACCATAGGGTACGCACGCGCCTCCGGAAAACCTGGCGTTGTACTCGTTACATCTGGTCCGGGAGCGACCAATGTCATCACACCCATGCAAGATGCTCTCTCAGATGGCACTCCCATAGTGGTCTTCACTGGACAGGTCGTAACAAGTGCGATCGGACTGGACGCCTTTCAAGAGTGCGACACTGTGGGCATTAGCAGGAGTGCGTGCAAGTGGAATTGCATGGTTACAAGCATTGCTGAGCTCCCGCGTCGAATCAACGAGGCTTTCGAGATTGCTACCAGTGGTCGCCCTGGCCCTGTTCTCATCGACCTTCCTAAGGATATTACGGCTGGGATTCTTCGAAAGGCTATACCGACACAACCTTGCCTACCGTCTTTTCCAAGCATCGCTTCTCAGGCTGCCAAACGACTAACGGAGAAGCAGCTTAATGCCTCCCTTGGTCGTGCTGCTGAGCTTATCAAAGTAGCTAAGCAGCCTATCATTTACGCTGGCCAAGGCATCATCCAGTCTGAGGGTGGAACTGAGCTTCTTCGCGAGCTAGCTGATAAGTGTTCTATTCCTGTTACAACAACTCTTCAAGGCCTTGGTGCATTTGATGAGCGTGACGAGAAGTCATTACACATGTTGGGTATGCATGGCACGGCATATGCCAATATGTCTATGCAGGAGGCCGACCTTATTATTGCTCTTGGTGCTCGCTTTGACGACCGTGTTACCCTGAATACTTCAAAATTTGCTCCTAATGCTAAAGCTGCAGCGGCTGAGAAGCGAGGCGGTATTATTCATTTCGATATATTGCCTAAGAATATTAACAAAGTCATTCAAGCAACTGAGGCTGTTGAGGGCGATGTTGCCACTAACCTCAAGATGCTTCTACCTATGCTCACATCTACAAGTATGGAGCAACGAAGCGAATGGTTTCACAAGATATCCGAATGGAAGGCCAAGTGGCCTCTATCCAACTATGAGCGCGCTGACTCGCCTGGAGGCAACGGTCTCATTAAACCCCAGTCCCTAATTGAGGAGCTGAGCGATCTCACCTCTAAAATTGACAAGAAAACAATCATCTCGACTGGAGTGGGCCAGCATGTGAGTTCCTCATGAACAGCCAACACTATTACGAACACCAACTGACCTGAAGTAGCAAATGTGGGTAGCACAGCACTACTCGTGGAGAGAGCCTCGATCGTTCGTTACGAGCGGTGGATTAGGTACGTGATTTTTTTTGCAGCACGTTGGCCGTTTCTCTCCGGCTTTTCCTAACCCCAAACCCAAATCTTGTCATGTTTCTTAGTCATTGAAGTTTGTAACGACCCCAATTCTGACACTGGGATACAGGCACGATGGGCTTTGGGCTGCCAAGTGCGATTGGAATTGCAGTAGCGAGACCAGACGCCCTCGTGATCGACATTGACGGCGATGCGTCCTTTAACATGACCCTAACAGAGCTCTCTACCGCTGCTCAATTTAACATTGGCGTCAAGGTTATTATTCTGAATAACGAGGAGCAAGGCATGGTTACCCAGTGGCAGAACCTGTTCTATGAGGACCGCTATGCACACACCCACCAGCGGAATCCGGACTTTGTCAAGTTAGCCGACGCAATGGGTGTGCAGGCGAGGAAGGTCTCCAAGCCAGAGGACGTTCGGGCTAGCCTCGAGTGGCTCATCAACACAGACGGCCCAGCTCTTCTCGAGGTTATTACCGATAAGAAGGTGCCTGTCTTGCCTATGGTACCAGCAGGTGCTGGCCTCCACGAGTTCTTGGTTTACGATAGAGGCAAGCTATAGTTCCTGGGACTGTAACACAATGATATGGCTATTTGCTAACGGCAGTTGATTGCAGAAAAGGACAAGGCCCGGCGACAGCTAATGCGCGAGCGAACCAGCGGTCTTCACGGTTCTTAGCCAGGAGTTCGGGAGGAAGTAAAGCTGTTAGGTGAAAATGTCAGAGATCTAAAAGGCACATGGATATCGTGATATTGCGTTGATTCTATAACTACGGATAGCATTGCGCCACCTTATATACGTCTTCCTATATAAGGGTCTAGATAACTAGAGTTATGGTGGATAATGCTAATTTAACTATCCCTTATTGAGGGCAACTATCCGAGTGTGTATGAGAGTGATAATCTTACTTAATGTAGTGAAAGTGGCTTGATATAAAGAGACTTGGTGTCCGCTAATAAGTGTGACTAGGGTTTCATCTACCGCAGTTGTGGTGACACAGGGCGGTCACTCTCTGCTGAACTGCAATGCCAAATCCTCCTCCTGTTTCGTGCAAGAGGTGCGGACAGCTTGGTCACTGTAAATGGAGATGCCAGACCGATCAGGATCAACTAAAGCAGGACAAGCCAGAGAAGAAGGCCAGTGCCCGATTCCACGCGTCGTTCGATGCTATCACTGCAAAGAACAAGGGCATCAGAAGAAGGACTGCCCTCATCGCCCACACAAAAGAAGTGGTGCCCATGGTCACTTCTCAGAAGATTGTACTCGATTCCGGCATTGTTTCCAGGATGGCAACACTGTAGGGGACTAGCGAAACCCGCCCCCTTGCGATGTGCCCTACTTGTGGTGTCCCGCATTTACAATATATATGCAAGAAAGGACAAGAGGCACCTCAGTTCGCCAAGCACGAGTTCTAAGTCAACACGCAATGGTGATATGGCAGCGGTGGACTGACTGACCAGCAACAATCCGTGGCCAGGAAGTACCTGTGAGTCTTACCCTTATGCTATGACTAGTCTAAACTTGTGCTCATCAAGGATAAATACAGGTCGTCAAAAGACTACCAGAGAGAGTGCTGGCAAACCTATGGACATTCTGATCAATCTTTTCTATAGGACTCGGGTCGCTGGATTTCAACGACGTATGGGGAAGAGACAATAAACATGGGCAATGGGTTTGGATCTTTGATAATTCTAGTCATGATTTACAATCATAGGGGTCTTATTTATGCTAAGCTTGGGTAAAGTATTATGATAAGGTCTATGTTTTTATTAGGCGCCTTTTATAATACTTTCCTCCTTACTTTAGGTGCTCTTTGGGATATAGCAGAATCAAAAAACGTGCTACTCCGTGTCTTTCATCCCTCACCATCGATGGCCAGCCTGTGCTCACATGCAGTCATTCAGCTTCAACATGACACTCCGGATTCAAGGTTCCGAGTCGGCGCAAACATGGAGTTTACCAGACATTTGGTAGTTAAAGATGCGAAAAAGCTGGTTGGCCCGCTTATGTGTAGTGTCACGAGTTTCACAGACGACGAAACTCGCACGGTTGAGTAGAATGATTTGCTACGCCGCGGTTAAATATATTGATTATAACTCCAGAATCACGAGTAGTTACCTATGTACCCAGGAGAGACTCGTTGGTACTTCTAGGATGTGACGTAGTGGCAATCCACAAAGACAAGGTCAGCTTCATTCCCTAGGGTTTTGGGGACTACCGACACTTCCATTGGGAAAGGTCGAGCATTCAACCCAAGCCGTAAAGCGTTGTTCGAAGCAACTCATTCCCAGCCACACTAATTCCAGACACTAGGATGGCGCTCTATCAATCAGGCTGATAAGACCCCTGACTAACCATCTCGCCACATCGTGACGAGTCTCCGCCATCAGACGGAGGATGCTAAGGCGGTGGAGTGATTGCCGGCCGGCCCGTGAGACCTAGCCGATTCAATTCGGCTTCCATTGTTGGCAGAGCTGAGCAACCGTTCCTGCCCCCTTGCTTCCAGCCCTGAGACTAAGGAATCAGCCCTGAGAAAATCAAAGCCCGTGGCTTCACTAGCCCAACGCACGCGGTTGCCCCCGTCCCAAGCCATCGCTAATGCAACCAATTACCAGCCTAATTAGTTTAGAACAAAGAGAGCGCCACAACCACCTCGTCGGTCTTATTAGTTAGACACAGGTTTGCATCAGATAAAACGACAGGGGTTGGTGACTCCGCTCTGCTGCGAGTTGACGTGGGCGAGTTCGTCGAGCTAGCCCGGCTGTCTGTGCGTCTAGATCGGTGAGGAGAAGAGCTATGTCATAGCCAAGCAATTGTTTCGGTCTCCTTTCCGTTTTGGGTATTCAGCTCTGGGGAGCTAAAGCTGCGCACACTCAATGCTTGTGAGCTCAACCAAGCTGCGGTTGATGAGCAACATTTGGCTGACAATCTCGCCATCGAGATCAATTGATAACATGGCACATTTCACAATGATTTCAGAGTCGTCAAGTTTTACAATTTAACGTCGAAACCGTTGCCAGTTTCCCAGTTTTATTGTAGCCAAGTAATTATGCTATTAAAGAGAGAATGAGAAGATATCAATCAGTTACCCCCAGAACCCCATTTGTCCAAGTCCCATTATATAGTCATAAAATTCAATGCTGCATTCTCTCGTTGAGATTCGTAAGTTGTTCATAGAACAGTGTATCGTGCGTTGCGCCGCAAGTGTTTCGTCTCGTGTCCTCCCCATGTTTCGCCAACCATCCACCGCCAGCGTTTTAACGCTCTGGATTTAGAAAAAGGACTTGATCCAGTCGGCAGTGCGCTTGTAAGCACCGTAGCTGCCGTACTTCTTGTATGAATAGCTGCCATAGCTTGAGTACTTTTTGGCGGGCTTCGGCTTGGGCGCAGGCTTCTTGGTCGGCTTCTTGGAATAAGAACCATATTGAGGGTAGGATGGAAGATTCTCGCCGGCTCCATCATAGTCTCCATAGGTAGCATATCCAGGCTCGGGCTCAGCCTCTCGCTTCTCAACCTGGGCAACCTCCTCAGGCTCGGCCTCGCGCTTCTCAACGTCCTCAGCCTCAGCCTCGGGCTCTCGCTTGTAAGATCCGTAACTGGAATACTTCTTGTAAGAGTACTTTCCGTAGCTCGAATACTTCTTGGGCTCGGGGGCAGCCTCAGGCTCAGCCTCTCGCTTCTCGGCATCCGCGTCTCGAGAATACGATCCATATTGAGAGTACTTCTTGTAATTGTAGTCTCCATAAGTGGCATACCCAGGGGCAGCCTCGGCCTCGGGAGCAGGAGCTGGGGCGGCAATGGAGCCGGCGGCAACAGCCAGGATGGTGATGGCGGACAGCTTCATGTTGGCTGAGTGGGTGATGCTTCACTGATTGGGGGTGTCAGGGAAGGAAGAGAGAAGAGAGGGCAGGCAGAAATGTCTGTGAGTTGAGGGGGAGTTTTCAGGTTTGAAGCTGAAGAGATTGTTGAGTTGAGAGAGGTGATGAGAAAAGATGAAGGTCGAGGCGAGGAGAGTGGGCTTTTAAACCATGAGGATAGCCTCAGATCCAGCCTGTGAGCTTTCGGAACCCGGCACCCTCTCATCTGCCACGCTCATGCCTCGCGAAAGCTACGTCGATGATGGCGTCGACTTTCTGAGCCATTTCGGTAGTTGGCTTAGACCGGTCTTGGGAATCCGTCAGAGGTGCATGGGGAGAGCGAGCCTGCCTCGTGTCGAGCCGTGTGGCCGGCCAAGTCGGGATAGCGAGTGACGAGAGTGACAAAGAGAATGGCCGGATCACCGTGCCGGCAGCTTGCCATTGGCGTTTGTGCCCGAGAGAGAGAGGGAGACTGGAGGGTATCACCGCTCTCCCGCTTGCTTCAATGGGCAACGATCGCGTATCCGAGCCAGTGTGTTGCATCATCCTTCTCACTTGCAGCTCTCATCCCACGGGCTTGGCTGTCTAGCTTCTCGTGTCGGTGGCTTGCCAAGTCCGAGTTGAGTTGGGCCTTGTGGTTCCGCCATCGTCGTCGAGTGTAGTTGGCGTACATGTACAGTAACTGTATTGACCGCCGATAAGCCCCACGGACAAGGACTCTAGAACGGTCGCCGGGCTGAAGGTCAATTCCCTCTTTGGGCGAGCTGTTGTATGACAGGGTGGTCAGCCACCGAGGCTATGTTTAGACAGAGGGATGTACTTTAGTTGCGGGAGGTTACAGCACAGTACTTTGGGGGCCATCGTCGGGCTGGGCGTCATGCACGTTGGGTCTTGGAACTTGCCAGGAAGAGGAAAAAAGAGAAACAGAGTTATCACGGGTGGATTACATGATGGATGTCAGCCGTCAATTGCGGAGACTCGAGTGGAGGCAAACCCCCAACAAACTTTGTCAAACATGTCAGATGTGCATAGGGGACCCAATGGGGCATGGCGATGACTTCACGAGTTGTCCAAATTGCGATATCTCTGAGTCTTTTTGAGTCTTGCCCGAACCTTGTCGGCCACGTCCAGCGTAGACGAACAGTACGTTATCGCTAGACTAGACGGCTCAACTGGGACATTGATCGGCTTTGCACTACCTAGGCCGTTGGCCAGCCTCGTATCGCTGTCGATTCCCGCCTTAGCAGCAACTCAATTAGACGAGCTATGGCCAGAAATGTCAGTCCCGACGCTGTCAGCTGATGGACTCGCTCACCCTCTGCCCCGCGCGGCGCCACGGCTGAGAGACAGAAGCTCCCCCAAACCGTCCAGAACACGTCTACTGCGACCCTCCACCTCCAACTCCAAGCTTCTCCATCTGCATTAGTGCGAGCTATCCCTCGCAAGGCCTAGGGCTGTGCCGCCCGGCGAGGCTCGGCCCAGCCCTGCCAGAGCTCGCAATGAATGCCCTCTCCTCTTGTCAGCCCTCCCACTTTCTTGGGATACGCCATCATGCAGACGCCGCTCACCACGTTCGCGATCCCCTCCTCGCAGCGTTTCTGGGCCGAGACGCCATTGGTGCCCGCTTCATCCGTTCGTGTCGGCAATTGGGGGTCTGCTCGTTTCCGCAGCTTCAGCTCCGAGATGCACTTCCCTGCTCGGCACCCGGACTATCGAAAGCCTCGCTCTTAGAAACATGGCCACGATCCAAGATTGCCATGACATGTCCGACTATTGCCTCATCGGTCAATTGAGAGTCGGCCCGGGGGGCCCGGGTAGATCGGACTCGAGAGTTGGGTAGCTGTCAGCCTCCCACCTTTCTCGGACTCGATACTATTCTTGTCCCCTCGAGACTTTCCTTTTTTCCATTCTCGCAGCTCCAGGACTCTCCAGTCTATTCTGACAAAGACCCGTTCATGTTTGGGCCCTCTCCCTTACTTGTCCGTGCCTCGGTCCTCCTCTTCTCCAGCCATTCTTCCTAGTCTCTTGCGTCTTATACCACAGCCGCACGTATACTCAACTTGTCCCTCTTCACCACCTTCTCAAAAACATCACCCTCATTCATAATCATGGCTCCCAAGGAACAAGAGGCTACCCCATTGAATCCTCAAGTCGACAATCACGACGACTCGGATGAAGATGACCAGTCCTTCACCTACGTCCCACAGCGACGTCGTCGCATCACCGCATGCAGATGCGTTGGATGGATCATCGCACTCCTCACAATCATCTTCGTCTCGGCTTTTGTAGGCGCTTGGATCTCAATGGCTTACATCAACATTGACCAAAATTGCGCTGCACACACGACTCGATGGTGTAAGTTCCCAACTGCCTAGGAGACGTTTACGCATTATTCTAACTGTTGTCTCACCAGCACCTCTCCTCGACGACGTCAAGATCAAGTACGAAACAAAGTTGTTTGATGGGCGATTCATGGAGGAGAACGCCTTCAGAAAGAATGGCTCCCCCGAGGCTGATGCCGCGTGGGAGTCACTGGGTGTCGACTGTACGTCAAATCTCTCCGAGACTATAATATCAGGATTGCTGACTCGTCCTAGACCGACCGGGGTTCATTTCATACGAGGACGGCATTGCTAGCGGCCTGACAGACGCCTTTGTCCAGCGAGCTGACAAATATGGGGGCGGCTTCATCGTCAATGTCGAGGGCATGCATCATCTCCATTGCCTGGTACGTCACAATGCCCCATGATCTAGGAACACGAGCTTACACATGACAGAACCTTGTGCGAAAGTCCCTGTGGTTCAACTATGATTACTACAAGAAGATGGGCGGTCATGCCTTCAAGAATGATGGCGAAGTCTTCCGCCTACACGTCAGTAAGTCACACCGCAATACCCCTGTCATCACCCAAGTACTAATTGATAAGCTCACTGCCTCGATACCATCCGTCAAGTGCTCATGTGCAACGTGGACACGGGCGTACTGGGCCAGGTCTGGGCGAACCAGAAGGACCCAAATGCCTTCCCAGACTTCAACACCAAGCACACATGTAAGAACTACGATGACATCAAGAAGTGGGCAGAGAAACTACAGGCCCCTGAGGCCGACAGTCTCCCAGAGGACTATCTACTCTCGCCCAAGGAGGGAGATGTGCTTGAATTTACTCCCTAATGAGTAATGAGCAATGGTTTGGGATTTCTAAGGAGTTTAATGTTCTATGATAATATGCAGCCACGTTATAGACCGCTTAGAAGGTCATTCACAGCAATGGATAGGAGCACTCATTTTGGGTTAATGATAAATACCTAGTATCACACAGTACATATATGATAAAAACATTCATTCATTAATGATCTGAGTCTACCATTGTCTCAGCGCCTCGTCCCAGTTCACTCGCCAAGGCTTGACAGCGGAAAAACGGCTCCGGACTTGGTTCTCTTGTTCCCCAATTCACAACACTCTATCGTTTTGGGGCTGAGGCTGAATCTTCCGCAAAGTTTAACATGGTGACTGATAAGCTTAGACTTTGTCTTGCAAACTTTGGCGCTGTTAGGGAGGCAACTGCTCGTAAACTTGAACCTTGTCTCCATCCACAACGGCCAAATGGTTGGCCTCACCCTATATCCAACAAGACAGCATCACTTCGTCCGTGGATTTCATCATTCTACAGCTCGCGTCGAACATCAATGTCATAATTACGAGCAAGTTATTCAAAAACAATTTTACTTGTTACTGATATGGCAGAGCCAGGTTAAACGAGCGACTCGCAACATTCTTCAGACCAAAACAGTGTATCTGTACCAGTCCAACCATACAAATCCAGAGTCCCAAGACTCAGTACGCATTCATGTTTAAGCCTTGATCTCGGCATCAGCCAGACGGTGGAACCCACCAGAGACAGCAACGTCCTTCTGCAACTGAGCAATGCGCTTCTGATCGCCAGTAGGGTCCTTGGACTCGCCCGACAGCGCCCACTCGAGGTACGAGTTGGTGTAGTTGGGCTCAAAGCTCTCATCCAGGACGCCCAGGCGCTTTCCATACTTGGTGACCTTGTCCCAGTCGCGCTTGACGTTCTTGAGGTCCTTGCTGAAGTAGGCAAAGCTGCGCTCAAAGATCTTGCGGTTCAGCGCAGTGCCCATGACGGGCTTGAAGTCGACGTACTCGGCCCACGCAGCCTCAGGCGAGGCGAGCACGTAGTCGGTCGCGCGCTTGACGGCCCGGAGGAAGGCTCGCACCTTTTCCGGGTTCTCGGCAAGGAAGGTCTCGTTGCCAATGTACAGGATGGTGCAGAAGCAGCAGCAGCCGAGCTCAGCGAGTTCGTCGATGCGCAGCATCTGGACGTCGTCCTTGGGCCGGCCCTGCGCGGCGAGCCACTCCTCGAGCTCAACCATCTGCACGTTCTCGAGGCCGATGCCGGCGTCGATCTCGCCCTTGATGATGGCCTTGGACACGTTCATGCCGCAGCGGACGGCAGTGTAGTCGTCGGGCGTCATGCCGTAGTGCGAGGTGAGCTCGTCGATCTGGATCTTGCCAAACTCGCCCACGTAGCCGATCCGCTTGCCCTTGAGGGTGCGGAAGTCGGTCGTGATGCCCGAGTCCTTGAGGTAGACGACGCCCGTGAAGGGCTCGTCGAGGAGACTGCCGATGGACTGGACGGGGAAGTTGCGAGCCTTGGCCTGGGGAACTGTCAGTTGATGTATTGACTCTGGAGTCGATGCTCATACCGCCAGAGTGTGAATCATGGCCTTGAAGCCAAGGTCCACCTTGCCGGTTCCAATGATCTCAGTGACATCCTGGAGCGAGTTAGCGCCGTCAACGACAATAACTTGTAGGCCACATACACTAGGGTCATTGGGCTCAAGAAGAGCAACCTTGATTCCCTCCTCCTTAAAGTAACCCTTGGCCTGAGCCAGGTACAGCGGTGCGTGGTACGGCGTCGCGTGCCTGACAGCTGTTAACCACAATATCCCCTCTAACGCTGCAGTGTCAGTTCAGTACCAGTTGGTAAGGAAGGTGATCTTGTCAGTCGACATGTTGAAAGATCAAGCAAGGCGCTGCCTGGGTTAGTTCCCCGGTCACACCGGAAAAGGGGGGAGGGGGATTCAAAGAAGCATGTCCTTTCGCTGGTATTATCCAGATCAAGTTCGCCGGTATTTCTCAGATCAACTGCCCTGCTCTGCCCGCCCTCTAGCCCCAGACGGAGGCCGACGTCCATGATATCCAATGGATGCCGGTAAACCCGTCTGTGAGGGACACGAGGGGGTGGTACAGAGCATAGAGGCAGCCAAACACCCGGATGCGTTCTTTTAAACGTTACCTTGATACGTGGTGACCATTGCGAAGGGAGCCATAGCTCCTTTACTGTGTGTGCGTTCACATCGTACCGAGAGTTATGTGTTGTGGTTGAAGTTTAGAGTAAAGATCCAATTCATCGGATTGAGTTGAGAGGTTTAAAATCAACAAGTTCAGAACAGCAGCAGACGTCCTCTTGATATAGGATCCCCAACAACCCCGCTGAGGGGCTTCGGATCCTATCGGCCTCAACGTCATGATGGGTGGACATTGTGCGTGGTAATCGTCTATCTCATTGGCTATCGGTTATCAACGATGAGGGGAAGGTTGGTCAACTCTGCTCAGAGTTGAGCGTTTTCTGGCTCAATTGATGTAATCTGGTGGGGGCTTTGTACAGTAGGGTCACATAACTGCAGGACGAGCGGCCGCTATCAGCAACAACGAGGGCAACGTTCATGAGGATAGCAACTTGATGGTGTTGAGGTCAATCAGTCGTCTTCGCAGGTACAAGTCCGCAGCAAATCAAGAAACGTCCCATGGAGTAAAAAGCTTGTGACCCTCGGCCGGAGTAACAAGTCAATTGTCTCATGATTCTTCCGCTTTGTCTCGCGACCACGGCACAGCAAGATCGGAATTCGGCTTGCGGGGTTTTAAGTGGGTTTTCTCTCTCGTCCGGGCCGAAGGCTAGCGATAGCGTCCGCAGATGATCTGATTTATTGCAGAAAAACAAGTAGACAGACAAGACTCATCGAATAGTAAGCATCACGAGCATTGGCCCTCAGAAATAGCCGGCGGCAACATGTCAATGACTTACCGGTTCTAGGATACTATCTCAAGAACCACAGAAAAGAACAAGTCCGTCGACTCAGTCCAATACGAGCTCCCCCCGGCCATGCTCATTTATCCCGCCCGTCGCCTAACCCTTCCCGGCCCGTCCCACGGCCGGCTCGCGGCATCGGCTCCGGGACTCGCTAAGACGGAGTGCATCACTCCCCACCGTCCGTAGTATACGACAGGGCTGAAGAACCGCCCAGCTTCGACGTGCAAACACTCACCCATGCTGAAATACAAATTTCACGACTGTGAGATGCTTGTCCCGGTGAACCTCATCCTTGCTTGCGATAGCTAATTGGCCCGGGGATGTGTCCCGGACAGAGCTTCCCCTGAGAACAGCGTGGAACTGAGACCGTGGGATCTCGGTGTCTCAAACAGGCAATTTGGGGATCCAGACGTCGCGGATGCTTCATCCGCGTTTGTCCTCGGTGTCGAAAAGCGTAGGTCTTCACGTGGGGGAAGACGTGCCAAGTTTTCTTGTCGAAGCCCAAGACGCGGGCAAAGCCCAAAAGAGTCGACCGACAACGAGAACTACTCGGTGAGAGGCTGGGGAAGATTCAGACTGAACCTGGTTCATCCCGCGTCTGGAGTCTCAACATGTAAGACATAGACGACATACAGCTCCCCCAGACGGAGAACCATGCTGAGGCCCCCCAGTCGCGTGCCCCTTGTAGCTGGCCTCCATCTAGGATTCAGTGTCTTGGGTATCCATGTCGACAATGATCTCGCTGGTACGATGCGCACGCGACCGACCACCTTCCGGAGAGTATAAGCATAAAGATGCGAAACAATCACACCCAGGTCACGGGCCATCGAACATGAAGCTGCCGTGGCACGATTGGCGCTGCTGTACCCGTTGATATGCACGATCTGCGACGACGGACAACGTCGCGTCTATGTAGGCGGGCGATGCAGGCCACGACAGCACTTTTGTTTGTCCGTGTTAGCCAGATGCAGCAACCTTGGGGGAGACTTCCTACAGGCCCTTCCCGTTATAGTAACACCAGAGAAGAATGGAAGCAGCCAAGATCTGCAGCCCAGTTGTTCCAGCTCAGAGTCAACTGAGGCTTGTGCTGAGGCTGAGGCGAAACATGTCTCGTCAGCCGTCAGCCTCGACTGCCATGACGTCGGCCAGGGCATTCCGTGCCATCGGGGATAGCGTTATGATGAATTGGTAATACTGTACGTCCCCAACCCGACGGAGGGCAGCACAAAGGCCAGATCCGATCCGATCGGTGTTTGCTAATAAGCGCCGTGCAGAGGCCGGACCTGGTATAAGGGCGAAGAGCGAGGTGACAAGCGCTGGGAGATATCCGAGGTGGCCGTAATTACGGTCGGTCGGTCGAGCCCGCCATCCGCCACACCGTAGGTAGGTAGGTAGGTAGGTAGGTAGTCAGTTGAGCCTCCAAGGGTACGCACGCGGCCTCGCAAGGTCATGTCCCAGCAAAACACGTCAATTGCGGGACATGTACGTCCACCGCCTAGTTACGTGGTTGATTGCAGACGCGCGAGCGTGGCCGCGGCAATGCCAGGGCAAAAGAGGATGCGACCATCGACGCCATGATGCCAACCAGATCGTCAACCAGGCACTTGGACGCGAGGCCGCGAGTGCCCCGTGGCGGCCGAATCCACCGAGAGATGGTGATCAGGGTGGCGGCAGCGAAAAAGCTAGGGCTGGCGGTACAAGAGCCAGCCCAGGTTGACAAAATAAGAGCGACAGTGCAGTATTTTGATGGCAGAAAGGCTTGTGACACTCGACAAAAGACAGTTTGGGGCTGCGAACCATTGGTTACACTCCATGGGGGCTAGGCTCACGTCTCGACGTGTATTTCTGGAGTGTTTTGGATTTGGATTTCCGTCTCGAGACGTCCCGAGCGTTGTTTCATGGACATTTTCGTGTTTGGATATGGGAAATGGAGATTGGGCATAATTGGATCGACAAAGACGACAGCGATTCTTTGTCCCCGTATCCAGTCTGACATCACTTGTGCCCTGCAACTCTAAAGAAACAAGCATCCAGGCGACGATGATTACTATTCTCGAGGGCGCCATCACCAGCCATGAAACAGCGAGCTTACCGTGGCTACACTGAATTACTCGCTCACGATCCGTCGTAAACTACCCCTCACCGCAGGCTGGACGAGGTGTTGTTGCTCTCGAGATCATCGATCAACACACCAACCCGTGACCAAACAAGCAAAGACACCTTCTCCAAAAGACAGGAGATGAAAATAGGGCCCTCGATTGGTGGTTCCCCAGGTGTCGCCTCGCTCATTGGCCTGTCTCCCCCAGCTTCGTCGGGTCCGGCCACTCACTAACAACGGCACCACACCACCAAAACCCGCGGAACAGCCCAGGTCGATCTGTGTGCCTTGGTCCCCCCCCCTCATTCAGATGAACATCTTTAACGCTTCAGTCTGATGATTTTCCTGCTTGCTGAGGAGGGGCAAAACTCAAAAGGCTGATCATTTTCATTCCGAGTATCCGTTCCCGCTGTCATGTCTGCATAACTGAACGAGATGAGGGTTGATGCAACGAAGAAAAACCGCCCAACGAATGCACAAAGAAAATGCTGCAATAAAAAAAAAAAGTCGTCTGGCGGGTGTTACATGGCCCAAAACTGATGCTGTCATACCGCATTGGCTTCGTCCATGGGATTCGCCGCCTCATCCGGGGATGGTCCCCTCCCTCGGCCACCGACCAGGAAGCACCTTGCAGCCGAGCCTGCTTCTCCGTCATTCCCTCCCCGTCTGGAAAGGAAAAGGGAGCGAGGTTTCTGTCAAAAATGTGGGCTTGTCCCAAAGCCAGCATGCGGCTCGAGGCGCGCCCAGACTTCGAGACTCTGGCCTTTTTTGCATGTCGCCCCAGTCGCCCGCATGACTGCGAGCCGGTCATTTACGATTATTGCACCGGTATCCGACCATTTCATAAAATGTTGAATTTGTGTGTAGTATTCTGAGTTGTCAGAAGCCGGGACCGTCCCTGTACCTGGAGATGACCTCTCTGCGAGTCCAGTCAGACACTGACTCTGGGTGTGCCCATGTTCACGCAGCTCAGCCGCGGCGGCACAAGTTCCATGCGGAAGCCGCCGTCCTTGGACGTTGCTGGGCTGGGCTTGTCTGCCTGAGTCGTTGACAACTTCGCGTATAAACTTCCATGGCCGAGATGGCCCGCATACGTACTAGGTTCAACGCCGCCTCACAATCTCGGGGAGATGGCAGCCAAGACGCTCTGATGGCGTATCCGTATTGCCATGTGCAATGACAGTTAGCTCTGCGGATAGACTTTTCTCCCATATCCAAGGGGATTGGCAGCCTGGAAGGTCAGTTGAGGTTGTCAAGATGTCTACTAGCGTGAGACCCTTCGGGCATCTTGCAGACGACGGAAGCGCACCGTCTCAGACGCACTGCAACAGGGCCCTTGGACTAGTCTAGCCGTGACAAGATTAGATCAGCTGGAGCGAACCCTAGGGCCGGGTAAGATTCAGCACCGGGCATGACGGAGGCAGATTGATAATCGTGTTGTAGTCAGCAACTTCCGTAGGTTTTGGACGAGTTGCGACTGGCAGCCCAGAGGCTATCTCCGATGGCCGAGACAGCATCCGGACCTCAGAGCCCGGGCATTTCGTCTCCCCTACGGATACTTCAGTGGAGTTTGTTCAGTGGAGGTACAGGCAGCTTCGGGGCGGGCGTGCACTGTAAAGCCCTGGGGCACATGGCTTCTACCCCTTCTCCGGCCTAGCCTCCCTGGCCTTCCCCTTTAGGGCTTAGCCGGCACAACACCGGCCCAATCATCCAACATCGTCATCATCAGCTCCGCCCTCGTCTTTATTTTGTCGCCTCCTCTCTCCCCAAGTCACTCACCACTTCGTCCTCTCTCACAACCCTTGTTCCCCAGTTGGTTGGCTAGACGCACTCCCAGCGCTCGCTGGTTATTTTTCTCCTGTTGCCCTGCCTCTGTGGCTCTCTCCAGTTCCTCTCCGCTCCGCCCACTCCAACAATCCTTGACATCGCCGGCTCTTCCTGGCACATCCGGCGGACCCTTGCTGCGCTTGCGCTTGCGCTCTCGTCCTGCTCCCGGCCTTGAAACATCATCTTCCTCGCCCCATTCTTCCCACGTCTTCCCATTCCACCACGCTCGCCTTTATCTCGCCTTGTCCCTTCTCCTTCACCGAGCTCTGACGCTTGTCGGGACCTGTTGCTGGGATCCCCACGCTTCTGACTACTTCCTCTCCTGTTTCCCCCCGGAGCTGATGAAGTTGCTTGTTCAGCTCTCTGTCGCCAAGATGAATTTCACGATTCTTTAGCCGTTGCCTCCAACGCGCGAGCACTTGCGTCCCAGGTGCTTCTTCGACTAAAAGAACCGCGATCCCAACTATTTCTCGACCCAATTCTTCCCTCACGATAACCTCGCTCTGCTTCATCTTACTTGACGACTCTCACCTCATCCTACTCTCCATCCCAGCCCCACGAGCTTACCAACTGGTCTGTCTTACACCTCGTCATCCGACATATCTTACCTCCCTTCGACCCTCTTTTCCTCAACCGCGTATCAGAATTATTGAGCTTTGGGTATATGGACCACCAAGTTCTCAGTATGGCTTCGAAACGTAGTTCACGACTTTTCGTGGACGACACCGAACACTCCCAGGAGAATCAGCAAAAGACCACCAACACCCCGTTTCGCTCAAGACGGAGCTCTCGCAGCTCCATCAAGGAAGATATGATGCAGTCCACCAAGGACGCAGAGGAGGGCCTCACAAATGGATTATCTATTCGTGATTCCACAAACATGACGCGCTCTCACAGCCTGTCTGCTGTCAGCATGGAGAGCTCCAAGTCGTCCTCATCGACGACTAGCGAATCTAGTGGTAAGCCGCAACTGCCTCCTCCGGCCGATCGAGTCATGACTGACCTCACCCTAGCCTCATCTATGTCGACATACCAGTCACACGCTTCTGGGCACCCGCCTGCGCCTCTCAATGGCCGACCTCACAACTTTGGCGTCGTTGTTCCCGGTGTCTATCGAAGCAGCTTCCCCAAGTCTCACGACTTTGAGTACATCAAGGGTTTGAAGCTCAAGACGATTGTGTAAGTCATCCTACCCTGGCCCAGTGGTACCCTCAAACTGACCTGTCAAAGGTCACTGGTCAAGAAGGAAGAGTTCGATCATGATCTCGAGACCTTTGTCGCTCGTGAAGGCATTCGACAAGTGGTTTTCAACATGAAGGGTACCAAGAAGGAGACCATCCCTCTCAAGACGATGAAGTCCATCCTCAGCATCGTGCTCAACAAGGAGAACTATCCTCTCCTGATCCACTGCAACCACGGCAAGCATCGAACTGGATGTGTGGTTGGAGTCGTTCGCAAGGTTGCGGGTTGGGATGTTCAGAGCGTCATCGCCGAGTACAAGAGCTATGCCGAGCCCAAGGCCCGCGAATGCGATGTCGAGTACCTCGGTGCCTTTCAGGTCTCTACTCTCCGCACCTCAAACGACGTCAGCGCCAAGTACAGCCGCCCCCAGATGACCACATTTTTTCGAGCCCTCATCTTTTCGACCTTTGTCCTGCTGATTTGGCTATTGTCCGGGACAAGGCTAAGCGCCGCTGCCACGAGGCCAAACAACCTTCTCCTATAAGGAAACGACACTTTTACGATAGACTTCCATTTGTCAGAAATCCCGACGACGATACCACCAGCAGTTCTCACCGATTCCGAAATCGGACACAATCAATGAGATACCCCGTGTCCGGCGATTATAATCAACATTTATTTCACAATTTCATGACCATCTCGATCCCCAAAGGATACGACCAAAGGCGCGTCGAGCAATGCAACGACAGCACGTTCAGGTTCCCAATGAAAGCCTGATACTGAGATGATCAATTCCTCACTGGCTTGAGGTTCATCGTTTGATGACTTGCATTAACCATTTGGCGGCATGGGCCGCATGGGACTTTTGGAGACAGCATCAAGGGCTGAGACCGTCTCCCGGATTGGCGTTTTATTTCAAAGAGGTGAAGAGGCACCAGGATGCCAGATCAAAAAGGGCAAAGTTCCCTCCTGACTTGATTTTCTTTATTCTTATATATGTGGTGTTTGGGAGAAGCGGGTTCATTGGGATGCAGCGTCTTAACTGTATCACTAGACAACCAATGCTGATACCTCGGGAGCTGGGCGTTGAAGTAACAAAAAACTGCCATTGGGCTAGACGCACTTGTGTAACAATACATATACAAATCATGTTTGAATCCTCAGCGCATTGCGGGTCAATCGAGTAGCGAATATTGTTGTGTAACCAGCTAAGCAATCGGGTTTTCAGTGCGAGTTCTTTTCATGGCGCACCTTGTTCAATTGGTCGACTAACACAGACGCATGGCTAGATCATATACACGGTCATATACACGGAGTAGTCTCGACAACGCTTGTGCTCGCCCAGTCACCGACTTATGCTACTTGATCTCTTGACTCGATCCACCCGTTTCTATTGACTTGGGTCTTTTGTTATTGTTCACCCTTACCACGCTCATCCAAACCACCACAGCCGTTACTTCGGAGACGTCCACCTCAACTGTCGAGTTATCAACTTGAGGGGACAAAGCGACGAGGTTGCCTCAAAACATGTCGAACTGGCAACCATTGTTATGAAATTACACTCTCAACTCTTGGTATGATACACGGTCATTGCAGTTCTCGGCCTCAACAGCCGCAGTCTTAGAACTCATAAGCTTGTTCGTATCAACTTGTTGGCAAGATCATCGGCACCAGAAGTCTAAACGATCCGATCTCAGAGGGGGGGTGGTGAGGGGAAGGCGACCTGGACGGGCAACTACGAGGCAATTCAGCCGAAGAGCTCGTCCGCAAAGTCATGATGATGCTGGCAGATCAAACCATGCCGGGTGGCGAAGCGGGGATGTGCTTACAGTTTATGCAATATGCCCCCTTTTTGCTGCAACCTCTGCATCTCGACAAATATCACGAGCCTTTATTTGCGTCGAATCCACGCACATGGGGTCAAGATGGTTGAAAGACACGGTTTTTAGCTCAACAACCTTGTCCATGACAGCCGACCTCTGCTTCGCCATGGTAACAGCATGTATCCTGGGAGAGTTGACACAAAATACAGATCGCTTATAAAAAGCCTGTCCTGTGACCAAGTCGAGTCCAATATCTGAAGAGGCATAACTACCACGAGCTCCAGACCTTCTTCACATCAGACAGCTCCTTGCCCCCTATTCGCTCGTTCACAACTTTCTCACTCCAAGCAAAGCAACTCATCATGCGCTTCTTCCATAAACTCTTCACGGCGCTCGCCTTCTACGGCGTTGTCCAGGCTGGGCCGTGCCAGCCCAGCAAGTGTACCGATACAGTCACCTCTCGCATCACGAGCACCTTGACTAGTGGTACCATTACTACTACTGCCACTGTCACCGTTACGGGTACCGCAACCAGAACTGGGACCCCAACCGTCACAGCCACTGCGACAGCCACTGCGACAAGCCTTTTAACTTGTACGATGACGACCAACGCAACAAACTGCACAACTATCCAAACCAGCATCGTCGTGCAAACCAGCATCACCACGGCCACGCAGACCTCAATTGCCATTGTCCTCTCAACCTCTACTGTTGTGAGCATTTCGACTGTCGTCAGCATCCCTCCTGTTATCAGTATCCCTCCTGTCGTCAGTATTATCGATAGTATCCCTCCTGTCGTCAGCAGTATCCTTCCTGTTGTCAGCAGTATCCTTCCTGTTGTCAGCAGTATCCTTCCTGTTGTCAGCAGTATCCTTCCTGTCGTCAGTATCGTCGACAGTATCCTTCCTGTCGTCAGTATCCCACCTGTCGTCAGCAGCATCCCTCCTGTCGTCAGTATCGTCGACAGTATCCTTCCTGTTGTCAGTATCCCACCTGTCGTCAGCAGCATCCCTCCTGTCGTCAGTATCGTCGACAGTATCCTTCCTGTTGTCAGTATCCCACCTGTCGTCAGCAGCATCCCTCCTGTCGTCAGTATCGTCGACAGTATCCTTCCTGTCGTCAGTATTATCGATAGTATCCCTCCTGTCGTCAGCAGTATCCTTCCTGT
>JAADYS010000137.1:0-11472 GCA_012931995.1 Fusarium albosuccineum | reverse complement strand
TGATAAGGGCGGTGGGCAACGCCACAAGGCAAACCCGACGTAACTCGACGCAAGAGCGAGTCAACAGGCAAGCCGCCAAATTGGCGAGATGGGTAATAAGCAAAGCCCGCCTCGGCACGAGTCGGCACAGCTGAGAGTGCAGAAAAGGGAAAGAAACATTTGAATAAGAGTGTAGAGAATGTGGCAGCAAAGCCAAGAGACGATGTATACTCACCTGCAAGAGAAGCGTTGAGGCAGGGAGGCGGTCAGAACGCGTTGCAGAGCTTCGAGGCCGTAGTAGCGATGGCCGAGAGCGGGAGGGTCGATGGTAGTAGGCACGAAACTCGGGGGAAAGGCGGTGGGAAACGACCAGTGACGTTGATGCGTGGAAATGCTGGTCGAGACTGAGAAGAGAGAAAGATCTCAGTTGGGCGGGAGGTTGACAGACGTAAATCCCGAGAGGTACCCGTCGTCGGATAGTAATTTGGGTGTAGATGTCAGAAGGAGGATGGCGGAAGGGCGTCGTGGGGTGGAAGAAGGGAAGGGAGAAAATGGAAGCCCGAGGTGGGAAGGAAGGAAGGAGGGAGGGAGGGAGTGAATGAGTGAAAAGAAAAAGTGGAGAATGGGGAGAGCCGACGAGCGAGCCTGAGGGTGAAGAGGCGAACAAGGCCAAGACCCCAGGGGGCAGTGGGATTTTGTTTGGAGCTCGAGGCGGCTGAGGGCTGGGTGAGGCCCTTCCATTCAATGCTTCAAGTGGCTTGGCTGGCCTAGCCTGGGCTCTCCCATCGGGTTCGGCTTGCGGCGTTTGGGGGGCTTGGGCTTGGCAAACAGCGCTCTTTCAGTGATGTGTGCTTTTTTTTTAGGGCGCTTCCAAGCTCCTCACTGGGCGGCCGAGGGCGGTTCCGTTCCATCCATGGGTGTCGGCTGGGCGCTTGTGCAGTACTAGGCGCCGACGTCCCTAGAGCCAGACCCCTAAGTGGCCACCGTACTGTACAAGGGCAGCTGGGGTGACTTTTGGTGGGCTGGATCTGATGAATGCGGCCCAAAGTGGAGATGAGGCAACAATGGGAAGCCAAGGCCGGAAGTGCATGAATGTCAAATGAATGAATGCAAGTTGTTTCATGGTCAATCAACTGTTCACTGGCTGTGTTGAGCTGTTTGCACCTTGCCGTTTGCGTGGTCTCGTGTGTTCATTATACTCGACGACGTGACTGAACGCGGGCATCCTTCATATTCTGCAATCAACCGCCTTCTGACTGGGTAGAGTACCTACCTACCTGGGTGGGTAGGTAGGTAGGTAGGTACGGATACCAGCAGCATGAAGTTGGATCAGTCGGCTTGGGGTACTCAACTGGTCAACGGGGTTCCCATGGTCTGGGTCGGCAGCCGACCGCGACCTCGACCGCCGAATGGTTCGCCTTCACTGACGATCGTGAGTCGGGTGGGATGAAGGGGCCCGTCGATCCATCCACGGACCGACCTTTTTTTATTATTACATTTGGCACCTTGTATTATTACTCCCGACCTCCCGACAAATGCCCTGAACCGTCGGGCACTGAGCCCTGGTGGCCCAGGGCGCGCTGCATCCTCCCTCAAACCTGCGTTCAGTCTGCATCATGCGATGTGGTTATATACCTTCCCAAGCACTCCATAGGTACTCGGCGGAGGTTACTGGATGTACTAATTACCACCTACGTTATGGATGTCATGGGTGCTGCCCCGTGCCGCCGACAAGGGCGCGCGCTATCTTTGGCGGCGCTCCCGCGGGATGCTACACTTCCCTGGAAGCGCATCTCAAGACCAGACAGATGCCGCAGTCGATTTGTGGTTGAAGTGGACAGTGAATGAGCAAGTCGGCTGGGCACGGGGCCAATCCCTTTGGGCCGCGTAGTCAGGTTCGTCGAGTCGTTTGCTATTGCTCCAATGCTGGATCACGACCAACCCAGATAATCCATCTGCCTGCCTGCCTGCCTGCCTGCCCTGCCTTGAATGCCTGACTGTAAAACAACGAATTGTACGGCGCCGGCTCAGCCTCCCGGTGAGGGGTGCAAGCGAGCTGGGCTGCGGTAAGAGACAACGACATCAGCAGCGGAATCAGCATCTGCGTCAGCATCAGCAAGCATGAGCTTCTTCTTCTTCTGCTGCTGCTGCTGCTGTTGTTGGTGGTGGTGATGCATGACGAATGGCCTCGTCTCGTGGTCGTGGTGGAGGATCCAATCCAATCCAATCCCCTCTCGCTCAGCATCGCTAGCATATTCCGTCATTGTCAAAACTGTAGGTGCACAGCAGCAGCCTGTGCTTCTCTGAGCTGCGGATTTCCGGAGCCGACCTTCCTCTTCCCAGGACTTTCACCGACGTCCCATTCTGGGTAGCGTGTGGTTTTCCTTTTTGCAACTGCTAGACTACCCAAGTCTCTTCCAAGGTTTCCTTGCATCAACCAGTGTCACGAGGAAAAGCCGTAGCGCCCGTCCTGTTTGCTTGGTGTCGCCTCGGCGAATCAAATCAAATCAAATCACGTCGCGTCTTGTCGGAATCTACAAAAACGCTCACATGTTTTCCACGGCTCCTGGTTGGATTCGTCGGGCTACGTAGTCCCATCCGGTTTGCGCACTCTGAAATGGAATTCCCAAAGATCGGCTGGTTGCAGCCCGCCGGCTGTGCGAGTCTGTCCCTGCCTGCCCACCAGCTGCGATACGCCGCCCGTGTAACCTGGAAGTCTCGTCTCACCCGCTGGCACCTACAGTAAGCTGGTCCTCCAGGTGACAGTGAGGCCGGCCGGCGGCCCAAGCAGCGAATGGCGCGCCAAGGAAATGCTGCAGCCCGTAACGTACAGTACTGTAGCTAGCTGTCTCGGGTGGGATCCATGGATGGGTGGATGGATGGATGGATGGCTTGCATTTCTGTCGGATGAGCTGAAAGTAGCCCACCTCCCCCTGCAGCACATCGCCATCTCGTTACTCGGTGCGGTGCGTGCTCCTGGACAGCAGTGCTCCGCGTAACCCCAGGGCCTGCCACTCGAGCTGTGAGGTCTGCCTGCACTCGGGAAAAGAAACAGACAGCTCCTGCAGCCAGGCTCTTGATGCCGCTTCAAAGAAGAGATGGCTAGGTACTTTGGCCTCCAGCCAAGTACACATGACCGACCTCGAGATACTGGAGCTGCTGACCACCTATGTATATGTACTCAAAGAACCAGTCTCCGCATGCATCCCTGCGGGGACTAGTTAACACCAGGATCCCCTCAACCCAATCAGGCCCGCTTACATGCTTGACCAACCCAGTCCTAGGCAAGGGGTCTCAGGTCTCAGGTCTCGGGTCTCGGGTCTCGACCACATCGTCATAATCAAATGAGTGCCATTTGGCACGACGCCAAACCACGGGCAGCCATGGGAGACGGCAGCCAGAGTCTTGCCTCCATCTCCATCGTCTGCGAGGAACCTGCCAAGTGAACACCATCAAGATACAGTATCCATGTTAAGCAGCCCTGCCACCCCCCTGGTCTCATGATGTAATGCCTGTCATCGCTCATCATGATGTCAATCCATCATGAATTGTCTCTCTCGGCAATCTTGGCTATTTCCTGCCCTCTGCCACCATCAGAATCTACCCTGAATTTGGCTTCGTTTTCTTCATATTTGGCCAATCCAACAATCTCTCTCCATCATGACATGTTGCCTGCTTAGCTAGGAAATATGTCATCTTATCGTGCATGTTATCCAGCTTCCACAACAACAAAGAACACCTAGGAAATATGCACTCATTCCATATCACAACCCGAATTGCCAGACCACAGTAGCAGGCAAATGCCCTAGGCTGAAAGGACAATTAATAATATTCAATGAAATTCAACTCGCTATGTGACCTCTGACATCAAGAAACGCTCCGAGGCGTCCAAGTACTCGCATGATGGCTTCCCACACATGATATGCTCCAAATGTCCATCGTGACAGCAGACTAAATAAAGATCCTATACCTGAAACATGGTTTTCCAGTGCCTAATATCGAACGACGCCATTGATAAACCCTGTTCTAGCAATAGTCTAGTTTGATCCCGGTGCCCCAGGGCCAGACGGGGGTTCATGGCCTGGAGCGCTTCTAAACTGAGGCGCTAAATGCGGAGCGTGGAAATGAGGAGCGTGAGGAGCGTGAGGAGCGTGAGGAGCGTGAGGGCGTGGGTCCTGCTGGCCATATGATCCAGGCCTATTCGACCCTTGTTGTCCTTGCAAGATGGGTGCCAGTGTACTCTCCAGCACCTGACCAGTCTTCCTCAGCCACTTGTCCGCTGAGCTACTTCCGAAAATCTTCCCAACGGTCCCTGTACCTGGTCGCGGAAGTAGCGATGGCGGAGGCGAGAAATATGTCTGGGGAGGGGCGGGATAATTAGACGGGTTATAGCCGGCAGGTCCAGATCCAAAACCGAACGCCGGGGCGGCTCCTTGGGCTGATGAGGGTCGAGGAGGGAGAGGTGGAGGTTGGAGTCCAAAAGCTGACTGGCCGTGAATGGGTGGAGTTGCCCCAAGAGCATAAGTCGGTTGGGTTGGATACTGAGGCTGAGGATGATAGGGACCAGCAAGAGGAGGCTGATATGGTGAGGGATGGCCTGCCGCTGGAGGTTGTGATCCAGGCCGAGGAGCGAGGTTCTGTACATAGGGAGGTGGAGGTGACTGCGGAATCGATGCCGGCGTCGACACCTGATGGGGTTCTGTATTCGACTGTTGAAGATGCGGCCGCTGCTGCTCTGGGCCAGTTGGAGTCAGCTGTTGATAGGGAGTAGGCGTGTGAGTAGCGGGTTGGTTTGGGTTGGCTGATGTTGGGGTTGATGCCGGAGGAGTATGTGCCGGCGCATAACTTGGCTGCGGAACATTGTAGTTGGAGTAGCCTGGGGTGGACTGTGTTGGATTATAAGCCAGAGTAGGTGCCATCGGCGCCGGAGCCGGTTGTGCTTGCGGAGGAGGTGCGGCTGAAGTGGCCGGAGGTGTATGTGACGGGCCCGGGGCATAGTTCTGGGGCGGAACGTGGGGAGCATACTGCGGCTGGGCAAAGGGCACGCCGGCATTGGGTGAGGGAGTGGCCGGTGACGGTGTAGCTATCGGCGCAGAGATTGGCTGGGCCTGCGGAGGAGCTGCCGGTGAGGCAATAGGAGGGGTCGGCGAAGGACCCGGTGCGTAGGTCTGAGATGGGACAGGAACCGTGTACTGTGGTTGGGCGAAGGGTGCTCCCGCGTTCAGTGATGGGGTTGCTGGCGAAGGGCCAGCTGTTGAAGCAGGGTGTCCCGGAGGAGACATGGGCGACGCGGCATAAGGAGATGCCACCGGGTGCACTGGCTGAGCTGGGACAGCGCCAGCAATGATATTCTGCGGTTGTGGCTGAGGAGAGATGTGGGCGGTCGAAGCTGGACTAGGAGACACATTTCCGTCGATTGCGGTAGGATTTGCAGGTGGACTTGTAGGAGGTGGAGACTGGAAGTGATGTTGTACACCTCCAATCGGTTGCTGCTGGGTAGCAGATGGTTGAGCCGCGGGGGGAGTAGCTAGAGGAGCAGTCTGGGGAGGAGAGCTAGTCGGAGGAGGGACAGTTGCACATGGCGCCGCAGCTGTCGCCGTCTGAGGCGAATGAGGTCTGTAAGGCCGGTATGGGATTGAAGCTGTCGTTGACTGCGAATCGGTTCTCGCGACACCAGCCGAAGGCCTGTTGTGCGATTCCTGCACGTCTTGGGATGCCGGGGGAGAGTATGCCTTGAAGGCCGGTGGCGATGTCGTCTTGGCTGGGCGATGAGAGAGTTTCAAAGGCGCAGGATAGTAAGAAGCGACATTGCTACCTTGACCTGGACTCGTAGTGGCGGCAGACGGGCGTGAGCCGTAAGGGACCGTGGGTGCCGACTCGCTACAGCCGGGGTAAGGCTTGTATACTGGCTCGGATGGACGCTGCTCATGGTTCTGGGGAGGGCGGGGCTCCTCGTCCTGGGCCGGCCGTCGCCCTGAAGCTATCGCGAGGGGAGCTGGCACGTCGCCCGAGGATTCAGGACCAAAGTAGGCCCAAGGATTGGCCATTGCATGTGGCGGGCTCACGGCGGGGTCTGTCTTGGTAGGCTTGTCCTTGGTCTCGTGCTGCGCAGGCGGTGACTGGCCGCGATTCTCTCCAGAGAAGGGGGACGAGTTTGCATGGCCAGGCTGCTGCGCCGGACTCTGCGCGCCCGAGGGGAGCTTCTCGTCGCTCGGTTTTGCGGGCGCCGGGTCGCCGGGCATTTCAAATACAGGAGCTCCATCGGGAGCATGATGGGATGGGACCTCATCGGGGCGCGATGGGTTACTGTCGAGCTCGGCGACGAATAGGGGTGGCGGATAGTTGCCGTAGCTGTAGTAGCGGTTGTGCGGCATGATTCAGCAGCGACGGGATAGCCCCCAAGCCAGGTCCGGGTCTCTGCGGCACTGTGAGCTGGCTGTTGCGTTCCGTTCCGTTCCGTTTTGGGGGGGGGGGCTCCAGAGAGCAAGAGACGCAACAGACAAAGCGAAGTGAAGTGATTGATCTGGGAGGAAGAGGAGGCTGCGGGCGAAATAATCAATGGGCTAGGTAGGTACTGTACAGTAGGCTAGGCAGGTCCCTGGGGGCCAGGCCGCCGCCACGCCTCGCCTGGCCAAACCAACGCCTCGCGGGCTGCCTTGGGTCCCGTCTTTGATGAACGAGCAGCCCACTTGCCAGAAGCGGACACAGATCTATTCCCTCGTTCTCGCCTTCTGCGCGTGCATACGGCTACGTACTGTACAACTACTGCTACAGCTGCTATAAATAAGCCGCCCTACATTAGCTGAGTGACATTGTGTCCGTTCCAGTGTGGCTTGTGATTCAGCTGAGGAGAGACCAGCCGCAATCTGATCTACAACCCCCACTCCCGGGCTAGAGCCAACCCTGTGGCTGTCCCACCTACCTCCCTAGGCACAGTCCTGTACTGTACTGTACTGTACATACCTATCATCGGGCACATCTCTAGCGTCCTATCCCTCCTGCAGGGGTTGTTGTGCATGGGCCTTGAGAGGTTTGACAGGCTGCTTTGATTCTGGCCAAGAAAGCTTATTTTCGACACTACACTATCAGACTACATGCCTGCCTATACCTAATCCCTACCTATCTCCACGCAGGTACCAAGTTGACAACAACCGTCAGAGCCATGGCATAGAGAGTAGCTCACCAAGCAACGAGCCTCACGCACTCTGACCCGAGGCAAAATGCACTTGTCATCTCACAATAAACCAACCATATTCTCACAAAAATGCAATGCCACGCGTGTCAAAGCAAGCACTTGACGGTCAGCGGCCCCTTATTCGAACCTTTCCGATTCTCATACCTATGCAATTAATACCGCCCACAGGCCGACTCTCGAACTGATGTGTCAGCACAGTCATATTACTCCCCAGGCCGAGACATCAGCCACAAGTCAACCCTCATGCCATGTCCCTTCGACGTCAACGTCGCCGGCAATCAACCCCATCAACAAACATCTATGCACCCCATCCGCCTTGCAAATTTAATATACAAAAGCCACTCGGTGTAAGGACTGAAACTCCAGGAGCATCAATCAAAGAAAGCCCGTTTGTGGGGAGGTTGCCAAGGCAGTCCAGAGTCGCAGGTAAAAGTCAAGACGACAAGATTGGTGCAACGCCCACAACCAATAAACGGCAGAAAAGTAAGAGGTAGTAAATGGGTGTGGCATCGCCGTCGATGGATGCCCTTCGCAGAATGGTATCGTGAAACAACAGCAAAAGACAGAACAATGAGAGTCGCAATCTCTAATGTCGATGCCCGGAAAACATGAAAGACATGCCTCAATGGCCGAAGGAGGGGTTTGTGCAAAATGAACAAGGTCGAATCAAACAGGAAGCAGCTCTACTCGTCGTCCTTCTTCTCTCCGCGTCGCATGCGGTCATTCCAGCTTCTCTTTCCAACACGCGTCTCGTAGTGAGGCGCCACAGTCTTGACGTCTTGCATAATACTCTCGATGGCAGCACGGGTCTTGTTGCGGTAGCAATCCACTAAGCCGTCCCTGTCAGTACCAAATCCAACCCAATTAAGCAAGGTGGCGGGTCAACACTCACAAGCTCGCTGCAGGAAGACAGTTCGGCCAGCAAACACGCGGCTCTGGAGCCAGGCCATGCGGTATCCAAGATCGTTGAGACGAACTTCCTTGCCGCGGACTGACTTCCTCATCCGGGGGATGGCAATCTCTCCTTGGGACTCACCCATAGGAACCTTGACCATCTCCTTGCCAGCTCGGTTAGCTCCGCGGCGGTTAGCATCCCGGCCCTCGGTCTCTTCAATGCCGTCGTCGTCCTGGTCCTCGGCAAAGAAGCGTGAACCCGTTGCGCTGGGAGGGGGGCTCTGCATTTCACGGGGGAAATAGCTGCGAGGGAAGACACTGGCTCCCTTGCGGAAGCTGTCGGGGATCTCATTGGTGTCTACGCCCTCGAGAGTAACTCGGACGCGGAGGCGAGATCCACGAACGTTGTCCTCGACCAGAATGAACTTGCGCTTCTTGGCTTCAGGGATGTCAGGAAAGAGATCGTCAGGTTCAGCCGCGTTACCCCGGCTGTGGCGTTTAGCAGGGACGGCACCGCCAGCGTGGGGAACCATGTGAGACATGGGCGCACTAGTGGGATAAGGCTGGTTGTTGTACCCAGTAAAAACGTGAGCCGGTCTCACGTCGTCGTTGCTTGAAGGGTTCTGACCCGTAGGAACCTGATGGTGATGGTGTTCGTAACCGTGACCATCGCCTAGAGAGAAGCAGCCCGAATTAGCTCGTGTCATTTTCCGCGTCTTGCAGTGTTTATCATGGCATGGTGAAGACAAGATGAGGTGTGGTGAGGTGAGGTGAGGTGAGGCGACCAAGATGGTGGCTTTGAAACCAGCCCAACTCAAAAGAAACATAACCAAACTCAGTAAAGTGTTTCAAGCAAGGCAGAACAGGATAGGGCTAAGGCTTGCGTCAGACTGGTCTCAGAGGACCGTCTGACTGCCAACGGCAGCGAATGCAACTTTTAAAAGCCAGAAGGCAGATTGAACTCGTCTAAGAGTCGCGGAAACCCAGCAGCAAAGCAAACAACTAACAGCAGCAACAGCGACTGTGCGCGACTTTATGGTAATGTACAGAACTGTGCCAATCAACAAAACAAAGAGTTCCTCATAACCCCTCGAAACACTGCGGCATGCTGTAGAGATGGCGGTGCAATAAGTGATGGACCACCTGTGCCGATTTCAGACAGGTAGATAAAAACAGGCATGAAAGGAGATGACAAACCCAGTCCCCAAAACGTTCAAGTCGCAAATCAAAGCAGTAGGCAAAGTAAAACGATGAGCAAGGACACAGGTATAGCCATAGCGACAAGGGAATAAGTTTTGTAAAACAGCAACAAGGAAAAAGTAGAAGGGTTTTGGTATCAATTAATCAACATTTGGTCGAACGGCAGTGTGAATATGTGTGGTGAGGGATGAGAATTGATGGGAGCGCACTCCAGGGCATTGACTACCGTGCAGGCGAAGAGACGTGACGCTTTAAATCAATCACATCTGGTGAAACATACCGACTTCATCCCCGCCACCATGAGCTGTGCCGTCGGGGTGAGTTCCTGGTTGATGGTGGTGCATTGGTTGACCCATGCTACCCAGGCCAGGCTTGCCCATGGCACCTGCGCCAGGGCCCATGGGCCCGGGGCCGCCGGGCATCCCTGAAGGTCCACTGGGGCCGGGCATGTGAGCCGCACCAGGATGCGGAGAGGCCTGGACTTGCTTTCGCTGATTCATCTTGGCCATGCGTCGCACTCGTCGGCTTCGGAGTCGAGGATCTTGGTTGCTGTTGCGCCAGCTGTCCACAGCTCTCTGAATTAGTCCTCGCTTACCACGGAGGGGAATGTTGAGCTCCGCCAACGCCCAGCCGACGCGGTTGCAGTCCGTCTCGTACATCAGGCGGTTGCCGCGATACTGCTCCTTGGGGCAGCACGCTCGGGGGTAGACACAGTTCTCCTGCTTGAACTCGGGAGATAGCTCATCAATGTTGACGGATTCGACATCGCAACGGATGGTATACTCCATCTTGACCCTGTCCCTGGAGTACTCGAAGGCGATCCATTGAACGCCGTTACCGTCCTGTCGGACCACTAGTGGGGTTGTGGCGGGGATCGGGCCGGGCGCTGCGCTGGGGTTGACACCAGGCGTTGTGTTTCCGGGGCTTTGGAGTTGACCGCCGTTCTGAGGATGGTGACCCTGGGGCATTGGCGACGACTGAGGCTTCTGAAGCTGTAGAGGCACCTGGGGCTCGATCTTGGGTCGGGGGCTGCCCGTCATCCCCGCGTGAGCGTGTTGCGCAGCATGCTGGGTCATCTGGTTCTGAGGCGCAGTTTGAGACATCATCATGGCTGGTTGCGAGGTCATCGATTGTTGAGGGTGAGGCGCGTGCTGCGCGTATGGCGAGGCAGTCGCTTGAGGCGGCATAGGCTGGTATTGGTTCTGTGGTTGGTAATACATCGATTGTTGCAGATGCTGCGACGGCGGTTGGCCGTAAATGCTTCTGTGCTGGTCATGTTGAGAGGGTGAGGCAACGGAGGCGGGCGAGTTGGATTGAGGTGTGTGGTAGGACATTGGTGGGTAGGGAGGTCTCGGCATTTGAGCGGCGGCCATCATGTCGGAGGTATCTAGATCGCGCCATGTCAGCTATGAGGTCGCGACGCGCTTCACACGAGCAAAAAGCAATATTGCTACGAGGCGGGCTTGAACTCACCTGCGGATGTGTATCCGCTTGTGGCACCAGGTGTGCTGTAGGGGCTCGGGTGGTTGTAGTAGCTGAGGTTATCCTGACTGTTGGTAGCCTGAGCGCCCGTCTGGTATGCCTGCGGAAGCGAGTGTGTTGATGAGTACGCGCTTTGGTGCTGCTGTTGCGGCGGCGGATGAGCCTGGGGGTGATGCTGCTGGTGAACTACACTCGGGGGTCGCGAGTGTTGCAGGTGCTGGGAAGGCGGCTGACCCTGTTGCTGGTGCTGCGAGTGATGCTGCATAGAGAGAAGACCCATTAGTCAGACATGGACGTGACGTGAACGTTGAAGCTATCAGGCGCGACCAAAGAAAAGAAAATCGCATCGAGTCAAGGACGCGTTGGTGTTTTATTCTCCCCTTGCCAGTACCCGGGTCTGGGGAGCTGGTTTAAGTGGACAACCCCTGGTGAAGACTGGGATTGCACGGGTGAGGCGGGCTAGGCTCGGAGCGGTAATGATGATAAAGCAACCCGGTTCTCGCGGACTGCAGCGAAAAACACGGGGGAAAAGAGACAGAGCAGGGGGTGGCAATACCGCTTGGCCTGAAAGGGTTGGCAAACGAGCGAACGGCGACAAGAGTGCCTGCCAAACGCTCCCGTCTCGAAGGTTATAGTTCGTGTGCCAGGGGACGGCGAGGAGAGAGCAAGCCTTTGGAGCGGAAGAAAAAGACAAGATCGATCGGAGGATGGGTGTGCTAGAG
>JAADYS010000136.1:0-53509 GCA_012931995.1 Fusarium albosuccineum | reverse complement strand
CCTTAAATTAATTAAATTAATCAAATTATCAATTTAAATTAGTTTGATTGAACTTAAATTGGGTAAACCTGAATTGACCGTAGCCCTGAATTCACCTGGTCTCACGTGATTATTGCAAGGATTCTGCCCATGGAACTTGATGCACCTCCTGATAGTTTTGCCAATACCAAATCACTGTTGATCCACGCTTCCATCATTTTAGTCACGACTATGGAAAGCCTCCCTCCTGAAATCTCGCGCAAAATTCTTCTATGTCTGATCACGGAATGGCGCCTAGTCTCTGAAATCCACGAGTCTGTCCCTGAGACTTCACTAGCTGTATACGCAACCATCTCTCGCAAATGGCAGAGTACCGTGGAGCCTTTTACGTTCCGACGTTTGATCCTGGACCCTATGAGACTTGACATAGCTGAAGCCTACAACTATCTCACCTCAGCTCGCCTTGCCCATATCCGCCACGTCTGCTTCAACATCGAGTTTCCCGCCCACGACCTTCACGTATCCACTAACCCCGAAGATTACGACGATCAAATCGTATTCAACAAGGCCATCAGGCAGGTTTTTGGCCTTCTTGCGCGGGTTCCACGACGTCAAACACCATTAATCAGCTTAATACTCTCGATATAACCCTCGAGGGAGCATCTTCTCCCTTGTGTTGGCTTTAGGAAATCAGAAGAGCAAAGGGTTATCTCAGACGAAATCTCTATAAAGTACCTAGAGCTTTCTGCGGATTGGGATAGAAATATCCGAGACCTATCTGAGATATCATTTTTCCGAGTAGAATTGGAATCGCAAGCCCTTCTTTTTGCGCCAGCCTCGATCAACCTTATGGCTAGCAAGATGATGCGCTTAAGAAAGGTTGAGTGGGTACTTTCTGACGCGGAGAAGGCAGCTACCGAAGTCCGAATCCGTCAGAGAACAGGTAAGTAAACCCCCTGGCATCCCCTCGTTTTTGTATATCAATAACAGTTTTGATAGCATTTGCACATACCTTAGAGGTTCTACCAAGATCAATAGAGTGTTTCGAACTCGAATTTGTCCGGGATCCTCCCTCAGATAAGACGGTTCAGCCTCCAGGTATTATACCGCCCGGGATGGGCGACATTCTGAGCCAGGAACTCCGCCACTTCTCTCAGAGGGATAACCTGCAACACTTCTTCGTCAGTGCCAGCGTCGATAGCACCATCATATGGCCTCAGTCTCAGGATCTCGAGTGCAAACTGCCGGCCTGGCCCAACCTGTCCCTATTCCGGGTTGAACTACATGACGTATTGCCATCAGGCCAGTTGATCGTGATGCGAGACCCGAAGGTTGATGAAGACATAGCATTTAAGCCGGTACACTTCGAGCGATTCGCCCTAGCCGCTGCACGAGCTGCGGGCCAGATGCCAAAGATAAAGGAGCTATATGTCACCGACTACGGCTCACCTGGTATGGGTGTTGGGTTCGTCACCAGTGGTTTCGTGAAGTCTTGTTGTCTGGAGTTTTCGGGAGACCCACCTCCAGCGCCCAACGAGGAGACGATGGATGCTTGGCGTAGCGTGGTAAACCTTCATGGCTTAGAATGGAATGTGCGCATTGCACGTAGCTCGCATGCATACTATCTATGATACTTAAACCATAGGGTATCTATAAAGGCGTAAAGCTAGGCAGAGTATGTCAAGGACCGAATGATTCCGGTGTGCCGTTAGTCCTTTTTGCTGCCAGGTGTGTTAAAAGAGAGGTGTTCGTGATTTTAGTTGCTAGCTTAGGTTGCATGATTCCTTCCGCACCAGAAACCATTCATTCCTCTCGCTGCAGATTTTCAGTCAAGCCTTCAACATAGGTACAGAAGGATATCGGCAACTATGCTTACAACTACCGTACGTACAACACCTAACCTAGCCCGTTCCTGGTCATTCCCGACGTATGGCACCAATAATTCGAGACAAAACGGGCCGTCTATTGGAGATGTGGAGATGATCGTGCCCTGCAATATCGATGGAGACAATGTCAAAACATGCATCTGTACACAGATAACGTGATGCCCTGGGACTAGTTCCACCAGCCGGATACCGAGGGCTTAACCTGGTTTCGTCTCGGAGCCCTGCTCCGACATTGTGTTTTCCATATACGGAACGAAACAAACGGAAAAATATACGCCGCCATTATTAGCCAACTATTAATCGGGCCGTAGTACATAGTTTACCGCCTGGAGGGACTGTTAATTAACTACCGGCCCCGCCTCGGCCACCCCACGTTTTTTTCTTTTCTTTTTAGGATGGCCAAGATAAATCTGTGATCAGGTCACAAGGAGCGATTGGGTTGATGTCTGGAACACGTTTAATTAAAGTCCTTCCGGCGAAGCGCCGAAAGCGGCCAAGGATTCCCATTACAGACAAAGGCCGATGCCCTCACAGAGGAATAAGCCCAAATAGTAGATCGTCCCATACACCCCGCACCCTTCCCCGCAACTGCGGGATCGGATGGTCGAGCCTAGAAGGACGATGGAAGTAGTTTATTATGGCAAGGCGCCAGGGGTAGCATCGGACATGAGACGGTGCCAGAGTTGCATTGCACCGACTTAAGCGCTGGTCCAGACATGGATGCATCTCTCCATCATGCAGCTACAAAGGGGCACCACGAGATCGCGTCCACTAAACATCTCGCAAGCTGCCATACTTGGCTTAGCCGCAAGGGTCTGTCTCAGGCGAACGTCTTGGAGAGTTGCATTTGCGATGAGAGTCGAGCGATAAGGGAAGGCCAGGATCCCCCGATCTGACGGTCGGGCCGTTGGGCGGCTCCCCACGACCCGGCTCCGATCACGACATGCCACCCAGTCTCTACCCGCTGGGCCTCCCCGGACTAACCCCTGGCCGTCATGAGATCCAACGAAGCGCCCCAGCAGTAGGGAGGCGGCATGATTGCCGAGGCCCTTCTGGCATATCTTAAATTAACATGCTGGCTTCTCAGGGTGTCATCAGTGAAAAGGGCCGTTTTCTGCTCCGTGTCGTCGACCATCGTCGACCGCGGGGTGTGGAGCAGCGCGGTGGCCAAGGCAGCATACAGCACTCGCATGTGATGGTGATGTTTCATAGTGGAGAATGATCCGGGTAGAGACGAATATGGACTATTCACCATGTCGATAAGACTATGTCAAGCAATAATGCGGAGGTCATGGCTGGTCTTCAAAACTACTTAAGTGGCGGTCAGTCCCCCAAGATGTTAGTTCTCCTGTTGTGAATATCCTCATCGCCGGGCATCGACTATCTTTTATAACAGTTACTCATTTGCTGGTTCTCTATACATTCTCTACCTTCGTTCCTTGCACCCTAAGTGAGTCTCATGTCTTCCAGGCCACACTACATGGCTTGGGTATCATTAAATCAGGAGAAAATCCCTAACATGTTTCCCAGACAAACACCGCCATGGGTTTTGGAAAGATCATCACGGCGCTAGCAGCCACCCTCCCGGCCATTCATGCCGCAGTACCCGCGATCCCCGGCTTCTCGCTGACGTGGAGTGACGACTTCGTTGGCACGGCCAACAGCCTCCCGAACATGGCCAACTGGATCGTTGACACCGGCACAGGCTACCCAGGCGGTCCCTCGCAATGGGGTACGGGGGAGATCCAGACCTACACCAGCAGCACTAACAACCTCAAACTAAACGGCAATGGCGCACTCCAGATCACGGCCATCAAGGATTCAGCCGGCAGGTGGACGTCGGCCCGTATCGAGACCCAGCGGACCAACTTCATGGCTGCTGCCGGCGGTAAAATGCGTGTTCAGGCTAGCTTGAACCTCCCCGTTGTGGGAAGCAACGGCATTGGGTACTGGCCCGCCTTCTGGACGCTCGGTAGTGCGTTCCGAGGCAACTATCAGTATGTTGATCCCGGACTGAGTCAACTCCCATAACCCCCTGAAACAACCGTCTAACTGTCTATAGAAACTGGCCCTCGGTTGGCGAATTCGACATCATGGAGAACGTCAACGGCATCAACCGCGTCTGGGGCGTCATGCACTGCGGCGTCAACCCCGGCGGGCCGTGCAGGGAGACTACCGGGCTCGTCGGCAGCCGCGAGTGCCCCAACTCGCCTTGCCAGGGCAACTTCCACACTTACACGCTCGAGGTCGACCGCACGCAGTCGCTCGAGGCTGTTAGGTGGTTTGTCGACGGCATCCTGTTCTGGCAGATCGTGTCGACCGACTTACCGGCTGACGTCTGGGCCCAGAGCGTGCACAACCCGCACTTCATCCTGCTCAACCTGGCTATCGGCGGCGCATTTCCAAACAACAACTACGGCAGCACAACCCCGCTGGCCAACACGGTGTCTGGCGCGACGCTGCAAGCCGAGTACATTGCCGTGTACAATGCCTAGGCGAACTTGCTGTCTTGTTTGGAGGCGTGTATTGTTACTTATTTGATTCTCATTCATATTTCGTGTCTTGATTCTTGTTTATATCTTGTTCCTAGCTGGCATCCGTTGTATATAACGTGTATCTTGGTCCGGGTCTCTCATGGTGGCAGGTCCACGATGATTAGTTTTGAATGTACAATGTTATGCAATCAGTTACTACCTAAGTTTTCGAGATGTGTATTGAAATCTATGACTGAAACGCAAGATGGTATCCTAAGCCACTGGACGTGGTACAAATTGAGAGCCTGGTTGCCCTGAAGTCATGAAGCTTGTACCTATAATTACAAAAGGTACATCAAGCAATGTACATACTGTGACAGGCAGTGAGAAATGGTGTCTGACAAAATTGCACATATAGCCAATAATGTGTGAAGACCTTCACACCAGATGCCAACGTGGCTTACTATATGCAGGCCAATTCCATGAGGCCCTCTTCATCCACAGCCCCCTCCAGCTCAAGAACTCTGCCTCCTCCTCTGTTCTGCCTCATCTCTCGCTTGTCCACCTGCCGAAACAAGAAATATGCAGTGCCTGAATGCTATAGCCATCGTCCTGTAACTGTGATCAAGGGATCAAGGGTGCTCTTGATACTACTGGACAACTCGACAAAATCAGGCTCTTAGGCATGGTGGGCATTGACGTGGCCTCACAGCCACCCAGCCACCTGCGCGCAACGTGCAGATGGAAACACAGGAGCTCTATCCCACTGGCCCAGTTATTTACTCGCAGAAGCAACCCTGGCCATCACAACCACACTGGTGGATGCCAGGTGTTGTTCCCGCGCCGCACTGCCCTCTTAAATCCTTATATGATAATCCTACTTACATACCGAAAGCATTATGACCTGCCCAGCCTTTGGGGAATTTCTTTTTTTTCATTTCTCATTTCTACGCATTTTCTATATATCCATTCAATATCTTGGTATCACGGCTTCGGTCGCACTTCGTCAACTACGAGTACCAAATTCGATATATTGCCCACGGTAGCACTCAGGTCCTGCCAGATCGAATTCGACGCCAGCAGAAATTAACAGAATGGCGGATCCGCTCTCCATGGCGGCCAGCATCGCCGGCATCATCAGTCTGGCTGATGCTCTTTACCGTCACGTGTACAAATTCGCACGGGCAGCCATTGGTGCAAAAGAGGACGTTCAATTACTGGCGAACGAGGTCAATGCATTCTCCGGAGTGCTTCGAACTCTTGAAGCCCTTGCCAACGAGCTAGAGACTTCCGGTCAAGCTTTCGAGCCCGCTCTCCAAGTTGACCATCTTACTCAATGCCGAGGACTATTCGAAAAGATTCAAGCACGAGTCATGAAGGCCGCAGACAATTTCAACAGCCGCTCAAGATTGGAAGGTATTGCCCGGCAGCTAAAATGGCCCTTCTCTGCCTCCGAAACCAGAGGTCTACTGCAACAGCTCTCGCGCTGCAAAGACAGTATCAGTCTTGCCACATCGGCAGACACCATGCGCAATCTGCAGCTGTGCCTTATGAGACAGGAGCAACATGGCGACACACTTTCCAAGATCAGTGAGAGTCTTAAGAAAGTGGAAATCCAGACTGGCATCTTGGTGGATTCAAGGAAGCAGCTTGTACTCGACTTCTTCATGCCACCTGACGTGAATCCCCAAGCAAAGCTCGATCAAAGCATCAAACTTCGCCAGCCAACTACTGGGGAGTGGTTAACGCACTCTTTTGGTTTCACGGAATGGCTTCAGACACCTGGCTCGAGACTCTGGCTGAACGGGATTCCCGGAGGCGGCAAGACCGTCATTGCCGGCGCGATCATCCAGGCCGCCATCATGAGGAGCCGAGCCGAATCTGATGTCGCTGTGGCCTTTTCCTTCTGTGACTATAAGCAGAAGTCGACTTTGAAACCAGTCAAAATTCTTGGATCGATAGCGTCTCAACTTGCGATTCAGCGGGACGATACGTTCGAGCTTCTTCAATCCTATTATGATGAGCTGCATCCGGCACGAGCTCTTAACAGACCAGCAGATCCAAATGAGCTGGTGGGAATCATCACCAGCATGTGTGACCTGCTTCAACAAGTCATCATCGTCGTCGATGGACTCGACGAATGCGGAGATGGCATTAGCAATGTGCTTGAAATGTTATCTGATTTGACTAGCTACACCACCTCGACTTCTATCGCACTGCTTAGCCGCAATGATTTCGAGATCAGACAGGTTTTCGGGGATGAGTTTAAGCAAATACCTATTGAAGCACACACAAAAGACCTCGACATCTATGTTCGTGCCGAGATGGAACGAAGAATCCGAGCAAAGCGCCTGCATCTCCAAAACTTGAGAATCAGGGATGAAATCCACAATGAACTCGTGAGCCGAGCAAACGGCATGTTAGTGGCATTCGTTTAGTTTACTTCTCTCATAATACTAATAGATCAGGTTTCGCTGGGTTGTTTGCTAGCTGGACTACCTTAGCGAACTTGTCACAGATGCGGATCGTTGGCTAGCTCTCAATGAGCTACCACCAACGCTGCCCGAGACTTATCTTCGGCTACTTCAAAGAATCAATAAACGCCCTTTACGGGTTCGAAAGATGGTTCAGAGATGTCTACAGTTCATTGCCTTCTTCATGCCGATGCCGATCGAAGCCCTTTGCCAGGCCCTTTCGACACCAGAGGTGATTGGCGCGAAACTAGATGACACGAACACCGTGTCAGAGAGGGATATAGCTCTGTGTTGTAGCAGCCTCATACGGAAAACAGCGGATGGGGAGTCTTTCGAGTTTGCCCATTTTTCGGTGCGCGAGTTTCTAGAGCACGAGTCGCTCTCACAGACCACTGAACTCGCGACGTACAGGCTTGTCAAGTCGGACGGCGAAGCGCAGTTGGCCCTACAATGCCTGAGATTTTTGCAAATGAGCAACTTCGACGAGAAATCTCTTGCGTGTCTTCTCTCAGACAGCCATGAGGCTGGCGGCGGCACAAACTTACCCAGCTTCTGTTGGTACGCAGCTATTGGGTTGTTGGAACTTACGACTGAAGGATTCCATAACGCCTTAGTGTTGGATGCAGCGAAGTCTCTATTTCATTCGCCTGGATCGTCCAATTTTCTCCTTTGGATATATATCACGCTTGTCGCTACGGTTGAAACTAAATTCATCACGACTGCCGGCGACCCTTTTGGGAAGACACTGCAGATCGAGGAGGTTCTCAACGACGCGGAGGCCAAAATCCGGGCCTCCGTCCTAGACAGATCGCTCCTCCCCTTACATGTTGCTTGCATCTTGAACTTCCCTGAGATATGCTCAATGTTGCTTCTTGAGGGAGTTCCGGTCAATATTGAATGTGCCTTGGGAACACCTCTTCTTCTTGCCGAGATGTCTCTGCCTGGTGTACTACGAAAGCTAGTAGGGCTTTATCCTGGGCACAACTCGTTTACTTTCTCCTATTTTCTCTCTTCATCTTTCCGTCGGAATGAGACGATAAATTGCCTTGTCTCTGCTGGTGCATCCTTCACCTACCTTGATAAACCTATTGGCAACCACTCGTTGTTGTACATTGTTGCCATCATCGGATGTCATCTCAAGGACTTTGGTCAAGTAATTACGTTGCTGGACCACGGCATCGTTCCACGGAACGATGAAATCACTGCATTTGGAGATTACCTTGAGACATGGTCCGGTCTCGACGACTGCCAGAAACTCGCTACCCCGCTCCTTAAGCTCTTCAACTACATGATGAGATCGTCCATATACGACTCCAACTGGGGTTTTAAACTAGGCGAAGAGCTCTGGAGAACCGCTATATCTCTTGGATTTGACTTTACAAACAATCCAGATCTAACGGATAGCCGGATCTCCCTTGCGGCTGAGGCAATGGTGGAGAAAACATTCCTCGCTTTCAAAAACGATGACACCGCCACTCTTCAGCTTTGTCTGAAAGATGGCCGCGTCAACATTTTGGGCTCTTTTGAACGAGGCGGTACCGAGGGTGAATTGCTGCATCATGCCGTCGCATATGATGCATTGAACTGCGTCCGCCTCCTCTTGGAGTTGGGGAGTGATATTCATCGCAAAACGAAATCAGGTGCTACTATCATTCATTGCTGTGATTCAGCAGGGGATGGGAGTGTTCTCAAACTCCTCGTCAAGCGTGGTGCATTGCTCCTAGCCCAAGACCAAAACAGTTATACACTATGGCATCTTTGTGCAAGCTCTAACATATGCAATATGCCCTTCTTAGATGCCTTGTTCAACATCGATCAAGAGCTGTCCGAGAGAGCCCTCGTGATGAAGACGGAGGTGGGCTCTACACCCCTCACGTTGGCGTTGACGGCTGTTGAGGAAGCTCGCGACCATGAAGTCGATGCCACAGAAAACAAAGCTATCTTTTTCCTTGATTATTGCCAAAATTTGCCTCATTTTTGGGACAAGCACGAAGATATATTCCCAAGAACTACTCAGACTGCGTCGAGAAAAGTTTTGCAACATGTTGTGGACCTAGGTTTCATGCCAGACGCAACCCAGCCTTATGAAACTACCCCATTGCATAACTTGGGCGCCAATGCAACGCACGAGTGGACAGAATACCTGAAGAGTATGTACCCAGGTGCCTTGAGCCTTCGGGTTGAGAATAGGTTACCCCTTGAACTATACATCGAGAGAGTGTTGTGGGCCGGAAAACCTCCTCGAAGCGATGTGCTCCACGCTCTCGCACCCCTCCATTTTCTTGGGCTGAAGGACTGCGAGGGAGTTACAGTCTGGGAGTTTGTATGCCAACTGAAACATCAAGCTCAACGCTGGGAAAATTCCAAGTACTTTTTAAAAACAGGATATAAGGCCCTTAAGCATGTCGACGGGGATCTATTATCGACCAAGGCGATGGAGGCATACGAGGCTGAAACTGGTCAATGCGGCGTACTTCTTTTGTTGTCATCATCTCCCTGGATCAGGGAATTCTCCACGCTTATCTCCCGCAGCACTCTAGACCGATCTATACGATTGTCGACCCTATGGGATCCGAAGGACGAGGTTGCAGTTGGATTTCTCAAGCGCGCGATACAGGACGGTAATGACGCTAAAGTCGAGCTTCTCATCAAGCATGGCTTGAACGTTCATCAGCGGGAATCAGGAACCAGCCCAATTGAGTGCGCCTGCCAGCCAGAGGTAGCAACGGAACTTTGTTCAAGTGATAATGGCATCAAAATTCTCCAGTGTCTTCTTGATCACTCCATCCCGGAAAGGCTTCGAGAATTTTCCGCCGACCATGAGGCCATTTCTCTACTGCACCGACTGGCAATGGAATCACCACCGGAGCGCATCGAGTGGCTATTAAAACAACTTGTCGATAAGGGCGCGGACTTAAACGCCATTAACCCAAATGCTTCCTCGTGGCTCCGCATGTCTCCTCTTGCCTGGCATCTTAGGAAGGGCTCTATTAAATGCGCAGCACTTCTCCTAGAGATGGGGGCTGACCCTGTGTTCACTGGACCAGGCAAGCCAGGGGGTGATGACTGGCAATTTGACGCACTCACTTGGGCTGTCCAGATAGGATCTATGTGGTTCCTAGAGAAGCTGCACACAGATTCTATAGAGAGACGCATCGAACTAAATTGGACACCGAAGCTACATGTTAGTGCTGACTCGTCTAATCAGGAGCTTCGTGATTCGAATATCAGCCTGTTTCACGTCCTCTGCATGGAGGGGAATATCGACGCTGTTCAGTTTTACATCGAACAAGAATTGATTGAAGATATTGACTTTGCTATTGATCGGGGAATTACACCTCTCCATTTTTCAACTATGGTTAACAATATCGCCGTCATGGAATATCTCATTTCAAACGGGTCTTCGATTGATTCGCAAACAGAATATGGCGCTACTGCTTTACACCTTGCCGCATCTTGGGGACATCTTGAGTCTACTGAGCTATTGCTTCGTTTAGGAGCGTCGAATTTAATCGACCATAGCGAGCAGACTGCGCGAATGCTGGCTGTTAAACACGGCTACGGCAGTGTTATTGATCTCCTTGATAAACAATTTGGAGATCCTGGCAGCTCAGGGGACATGTCATCCGAAATACTGGCCTCTTTGTCACAAAGTCTGGGTAAGGCAATCGAGAGCGGCAACATGGACGAGTGCAAAAGACTCTTTGCCTGTGGGCATCCTCTCAATAAGCCTATACACGCACGACAACCCGCTCATCCCCTTCTCTACGCAATCGCTATGGACCAGATCGAAATTGCTCAGTGGCTTCTTGACAATGGGGCGAGTGTTATGGTCAATGATGGAGATATTTGTCCACCGGAGCGGAGCACGAGTGTGCTCGAGGAGGCTGCTAGGCGGGAGGCTGCTCTTCCGCTTCTTCCTAACATCCTCGTCCGGTATCATCAAGGGGGTGGATGCTGGTATCGTGGATATGAGCTCCCGCTGCACTGGGCATCGGAGTATAATAACCTGGAGGGGTTGCGGCTGATTCTAGAATATTTTATTGATAATGCCGTCACCATTGGGTAAGTTGTCTGCTGTTGCTACTACCACTCGACTTGTTAACCAAGATTTTCGATAGCGATCGAAGTCATCTGTCACACAACGATGTTGTCCGTCTAGTTCTCAATCGCCAGTACTTGCGCTTAGAAGACGACGATACATGGGCACACGGCGCAACTGCATTGCATATTGCTGTAAAAAGAGGACACCTTGCATGTGCTGAACTTCTTCTCGCAAATGGGGCTGATCCTGATGGCACCGATATCGACGGGGAAAGTCCGTTGGACTGCACAAGTGATCCAGAGATGGCAACACTTCTTTTACAGCACGGTGCATCACCGCTCCCGACGATTTTACTACATCGCTTCAACAGCTTACTTAGACTCTGGGCAAACAATTGCACAGCGCTCATGGCACTGTATCATGAGACCTACGCCAAAAGTCTAGGAGTTCAACTTGGAGAGATATCGGACTTGGCAGCACCCTCTTTTATCCAGGAAGGGCCCTATGCGCTCAACTTTTCTGCAGATCACGAACCAATCTCGGTCATGGCAATCGCTGGCTTCGGCTCCAAAGATGTGTCCTACGGCCACGGATATCTCCTAAACCGGTTTATTTTTGGTCATCGAAACTTGCACGGATTTGTATTAAATTCTCAAATCAACCCAGAGAACCTACAACCACTTCCTTGGCACTGGTGTGAGCAGTATGAAAAACTTCCATTTCTCAATACCACGTTTGATCACTTTCGATGTCGCTTTGACGACCGGCATCTTAAAACGTGGCTCAACCTTCAACCTGACCGAGGATGGAGCCCGCTCTGCAGAGCCGCCTCAAACGGTTCAATTAGGGCAATGGAGAACTGCTTGCATATTGGCGCCGAGATCGATTTTGAAGGATGTCCTCTGGGTTCGGCACTAATGATTGCAAGTGCGTGCGGCAAACTCGAGGCCGTCAAACTTCTTGTTCGCAAAGGCGCGGCCACTAGTTACGTAGGTAGGATAGGGCCTATCAACGTCATCTCAGTCGCTCGGTCCAAAAAGGTTAAGGCTTGGCTTCTGGTGGGACGATTCAACGACAGACTAAGTCTCATGGGAGGAGACGACGCCAGAGATTCACATTCTGATAACCCCATCAGCTATTGGAGTGGCCCTGTTCAAGCAAGGTACAACCTTGTGACTTGGACGGCGAGACATGCTTCCGAGTCCGCACTCGAATACGCCAAGAGGCTGAACTGGATCAAAAGAAATTCTTTCCAAGATGGCGCCGTCTCTCCAGTGGATGGGTTCATTTACCCACAGCATTGCTCGCAAGAAAACAGTACCGCAGATCCCGATCATGAAACCAGGACACCTGGAGAGAACACACAAGTTGACCGAGCCAAGGCAAAGGCGTCAGAGGTATGCAATGGCGATGTGGAAGGTGTAAATGACATGAGTGCACCTGAGAGTGACGAGGTTCATTATGAGGAACCCGTGTTAGCACAAGGCACGTACGACAGCCCAGGGTTATCGGGGTTCGTCGTCACTCTTCGTGGCGAAATTGATCGAGCTCGATGAAGTTGCAATATGCTATTTCGGATGTTTCAATTGTCTTTACTGAAAACGCATGCTTCTATTTGATATGTGTATTATTAGGTTCTAATTATTATATGTCTAAGTATTTTACTGTCAAGGATAACGCTTCTTGTCTTAATTAGCTCTGCACATCTTTCCATTGTTGGCAATAGACCACTGCTCGCTTCCCACGGCATTTCCAGCATAAAAGAAACCATACTTGTCCCACTTCTTCTTGATGGACAGCAGCCGGTTATAATTGCTACCAAAGAACTGGTTCTGGAAATCAGGTTGGCGGAAGTCGGCCTCGTTCATGTAAGCGCCACTTCCGGGAGTAACAGCCCCAATCTCGGGCATAATCTTGTCCGTCATGAGGTTCTGGAGGTCAAGCATGTCAGACCAGGGAGCAGTGAAGCTCCAAGGTGTCGTAAGAGTGGCGTGGACGAGAGCCTTGTTCCAGGCCGGGAGAACGGACTGGGTCTCGGTGTTGCTGAAGGGGGAGACGTTTGTGCCAACACCGATCCAGGTGACACCCTGTTCGACAATGCTCCTGGCTGCCGCCATGAGGTTCTTATTGTCCTTCACGATGGTATCGCGGGGAATAAGGCGACCACCGTACTGAGCAATACCAACTTGGATATTGCCAATAGGTAGAGGGCCGAAGTAAGCATCGTAGTGATCATAGTATGAGTTGGTTTGACTGTAGGTCACCGTGTAGTTGATACCAAGACTGTCGAGGGAGCCAACAAATGGCTCAAGGACAGTCTGGACCTGTCCCTTGGTCATGTTGTAGGCAGTCAAAGGAGCGATTTGGAAGAAGGTGTTGGTGAAGTAGTAGACGACCATAGAACCGGCATCAACCATTCCGGGAAGCTTGGAGTGGAATGCCTCGATGCCCTTGTAGAAGTCCTCCTGATCGTTGTTGGAGTTGAAGAAGGCCAGGGTAGCGGCGCCAACCTTGGTGTCAGGGAAGACCTTGACAGTCATGGACACGACGACACCCCAGTTACCACCGCCACCGCCATTCAGAGCCCAGAACAAATCCGAGTTCTGCGTTGGTGAGGCAGTCACAAGACCGGAGTCAGCGGTAACAACTTCAAACTCGAGCGTGTTCTGAGCAGAAAGGCCAAAGCTCGAGCTGAGCGCAGAGTGGCCACCACCTTGGGTATATCCACCAGTAATGCCGACGGTAGGACACTCGCCTCCGACCACAACGTAGTCCGCCTTATGAGAAGCTTCCATAATATCAAAGCCCTGGACTCCGGCACCGAGCTTGACAGCCTTGCCGCGGTATCCGTTTGCGTTGTAGTCCTTGAACTGGATGTCTTTGAGACGATGAGTCCAGACTGAGAGGGCACCGGCACCGGTAGAGCGGCCGTTGTAGTCATGGCCTGTATTGCGAATGACGAAGCGAATGTTGTTATTGCGGGCAAAGTTGATCGTGTTGACGATGTCATTGGCGCTGGTAGCCTCGACTGCGTACCGGACATAGTTGCCCAGTTCGCAGGAGCGTGATTGAGGCTGGAAGGGATCGCAGCTCTGGTTGGCGAACCACGGTGCCATGACGGAGGAGGATGAGGCCATACTGGTGCCGTGTTAGAGAACTGGATACGACGTCTAGTTGGGGATGGCGACTTACTGGATCTCTGGCGATTGCCATTGGCTCTGGAGACGCTTGCATTCTGTAGCGTCGTAGGTGGGATCGTGGCAAGGTGATCCCAACGGCACCGTCTTAATCAATCGACCACCAACGGTAGAGTTAAGGCTCTTCCACGCATTATCCGACGGCCAGCACTTGTCTCCAGGGAAACACTTGCAGCTAGGAGAGCCATTAGCTACTCCAAAGCTAGCGGTGGCAATGGCCCCGAGAAGAAGACTTGCAGCTCTCATGATTGACGGAGGAACCCCTGGTAAGTGCTGTAACAAGAGGCAAAGAGCGAGCATGTGCTGGGAGTGAAGAAGAAGAAAGACGAAAAAAAGAGGAGATCGTCGCCGTTGATATTTCATCACTTTGCAGCTAGTTCGCTGCAGGGGACCGGAGCAACTGCTGTAATCTGCAAGGGCAGATGCCAGGGGTCGGATCTCGTTCCACGTGCCGGCCGGGGCCCCGTCCTCTTCTGGGATCATGCATGCACCGTCAACGTAGCCATCACCGGGGTCTCCTAGAACACAACTCGAGACCCTTCTAGCTTGAGTTCGGTATCCCTTCTTCCTAATTTATATCATAAGTTACAAAAATGAGCCAGAGAGGAAGCTGGTCTAGGATCCCAAGTCTTGGAAACTGGGCAATGGATGCGTGAAGTTACCTAGCGCCGCCGAGAAAAACAAACATCTCTGTTCCTGATAGCTCTGCATGATGCAATGCAACCTGCAGGTGGTTCAGCCATCCCAATAAGTGCAGTGTCTGGTGTTTGGAGTTGTGCAACTTAAGGGGCAGAGTTTCCCTAGCTCTGCGTCTGTCGCCAACTCCGTCTTCTGAGCACGTTTTCGCCATGGTCCAGACAGTCGGGAAACTCTATTTCGGCAGTTAAAAAGTCCCCGTCGTTCCTTTTGTTCATCTTTTTCTCCTTTCGTCTTCATATTTGTTTAAACCCTTCACCATGGCGGGGTGGACGTTCAACACTCTCAAGGATGCTCCTACCGACGGTCCCGAGATCTCGGCACTGGGTATTGTCTTCACCGCAGTTGCACTTATTGTCGTCATCCTTCGAGTTTATGTCAGAGGGTTCATGGTAAAGGCCTTTGGAGTGGGTATGTGAAAGAAGGCATGTTATCAATTTTAAGTGCTCACGCTGACGACTGCTTTTCCGAATTTAGATGACGGAATCATCGTTGCGACATGGGTAAGTTCATGCGAAGATCAGTCAGATTTTAGTTTGGAATGGTTGCTAATGTGTTGTGTCTACGTCGAAACAGTTTGCTAGCTGTGGCTTTGCAGTCGTTACAGTTATACGTGAGGGGGCAGTTTCAATGGTCAAGATCCATGGACTAACCGAGGTATCCAGAGACAAAATGGGGTCTTGGACTGAAGAAGCTCGACGATATGCCCGCAGAGAACTACTACAACTTTCTTCTGGTAAGATATTTACCCATAGCCTCTAACATTCGGCTCTAACACAAACTTTCAGCTGCAATTCATCGGCGCACCATTGTAAGATCGAACCTCGCTTCCCGCGACTGAACCGAGATACCAACCTTTCGATAGTTACATCTCTAGCATTCTAGGCTTCAAGCTCAGTCTGCTAGTCTCTTACCTGCGCTTCATGGCAGCCGGATTGTGGCACAAGGTGACCGTCGGCGTGGCTATCGCTTGCACTTTGTTCCATTTGTCTTTCTTGCTTGCTCAGATCAACCTGTGCACTCCGGCAAGTCTCTCTTGAGCCACAATGGTGCGTTTTTTAGTATTCAGGCTGACCCTCGCAGATCCGCAAGCAATGGGATGCCAGCGTTACTGGGGGATCTTGCATCCCGGCTGTGCCCATGTACACCACCATGGCTTCTATCACTATTGTATTTGACGTGGTTGTGTAAGTGTGCAACTTTGAAAGACTCGGGCCAAACTACTAATGGTAATCCTAGGATGCTCCTCCCATTCCCGACTCTAGTCCAGCTCCGAATCGCCAATCGCAAAAAGATTGTCCTCCTCGGCCTCTTCGCCATGGGCACCTTCATCTCTATCATTCAGATCGTCCGCATCCAAACGATCAAGTCTCTCACGGTGCTAACCGACTCGGGAGCGCTCATCATGTGGTCCACGGTGGAAAACAACCTCGGTATTATCGTGGCTTCAATCCCGACCCTTGCGCCGCTGGTTAGGTACTTCAACGAGCAGTCAAGAATCGGCAGCAAGAGCCGGGGCAAGTCCAACGGCGAGTCCGGATACGTGCTTCAATCTTCAACGTTCAGGAACAAGCTATCGCGTCGCAGCGGCGTCGAGGCTCTGGGAAGCGGAATCGACCAGAGAGACGGGGCCAGTTCCGATTCGGAGGAGCAGGGTATCGTGCGCAAGACGGACATTACTATCACGTCTTCGGACAAGGTCCCAGACGATGAGCAAGTTACCCCGGGGCGATTCCACGCCATGTGAGCCATGTACATACTATTACTCAGCATCATAAAAGCATCTTCTAGTTTTCCCCCTCAGTCAGTTCATTGAGACCATATTCGCGGTTCCGGGGCCGATCGGATCAACTCCCTCAAATAGATCTTCGCCGGGATGACAGGGGCCACGCCGCGACATCCGCACTCAACACGGAGACGGTCCGTTGGCTAAGCCCCTGCCGGAATGTCACCCCCAGGCCCATTGTAGATAGCCATTCGGCCAACCCATGCCAAAGCCCCCTCTCCCACGGCATCTCATCTGCAAATTTCGGGTCCTTGACAGTTTGGTTACCGGGATCCATTACCGGCCCGCATCCTTCGTCCCCATCCCTTGCCGGCTGTCGTATGATGCTTGAGACAAGTGACAGGGGTGCAGCGGGGGAAGATGTCATTGATGCTTGTCTAGACCCTGAAAGTAAAGGACGTCAGAGTAAGGGCGCACTAGAAGAAAAAGAAGCAAAGAAAACGGCGTCTGTTAATTGTTAAGGTTTCTACTATCGAGTCGAGACGTTCGGCGAGCGTCGCAAGATGGGATAGTTCCCGAGCTAGCCGTTTAACCGCGGAGCCGGTGTCGACTAGTGGCCGTTGGTGGTAATGAAAGTCCCTCAGAATGCCGTGACAGCAGGGATTTTAAGTTTTCGGTAATGCAGCTGGGTAGGCGAGGCCTTTGGAATATTGTACGCGGCTTCTTCCGCAAATACCTTGGTTTGTGGTGATAACAACGCCAAGGCTAAGCCGTGGGAAGATAGTTCCCTTCTTAAGTCCCGGGGTGCCCCAAGTTGAGTCGACATAGACTGCTAAATAGCGCGTGCTTAGACGTAGAGTCCGGCACAAGGGTATTCAGGTAGACCAACTTCGGGACTGTCGGGCTTGTCACAGTCCGGTACTTGAAAGCCCCTGCAATATTCTTCCACCATTCAAGCAGCCTGTGATGCCAAGCCACCCGCGCATAAACACTCCTTTATTCCAGCTGCAACCACACGACAAATCTGGCCGCAGTTGTGGCAAAACTAGCCTGGGTCCGAATGCAGGGACAGCTGGTTTGGGGATGCAGGGGTTAAAACCCCAGCTTCCGTCGTATCGACATCGTGGGCTGATCCACGGACGAACCTAATCACGTAGTTTAAGGGGCTTGGCAATCTTGACAGATCATCCTGGAACCTCCCCACTGGTAACCATGGAGCCAGGAACCTGGTTGAGCCAACCCTAGAATGACACCAGAACATGAGACGACAGTGGCTTCGAATAGGGTAGCTGCATGTTATCCATGCTCACGAGGGTAAATATTTGTGACATCTCGTTCTCTCTCGTGATCGGATACGCCGGCCAAGGAGAGAGACGACACCAACTTTTCAAGTTTACATGCTTGGCCTAATGTGACCACGCACAACCGGCAGTGTTACATTGTGCGATCAAGAATGGCATATAACCCATCATGGAAATATCTATAATTAAGGACTTATAGGGTATTCTTTCCAGAGTTCCGGTGATGTACCCCCTAGTTTCTTAGCTGAACCGAATCTTTCATTCACCGGCGACATCCGCCTTTTCTCCCGGTGCAGTTTTGGTAGTCATTGGGTGTCAAATCCCTCATTTATGGTGAACTTCTTATTGATTCTCTATGTAAATTCCGGTGATAGCCCATCCACAAGAAACCGTCCTCACTCGTTTGTGCCGGCATATGTCACATTAAGATTACAAAGCGGCTCAACAACATGATTGTAAAACTCCAAGGCATGATTTGGGGGCTCCCCTACGTTGACTGGGAGTTCTTTATCTCCGTAGTCGATGCACCACTGTGTCGCCCCTGCATATGCCGATCCCATCCGAAACGGTAGGTCTTTGCGGATGGTTGTTGTCACTCTGTCCCTGAGCAGCTTCGCCTCGGGGCTGTGAAAGTGCTTCGTGCCTGATGGTAACGCTGGCGGTGCAGACCCACTGGCTGGTGCCTTGCTACGCTTGGAGTCAAAGAGACTAGTCAGAGGCGCCCAGATACCGATTTCCAGAAGAACAAGCCCGAGGCTGTATATGTCGTATTGTATCTTATAACCTTGCGCGGCTTCGCCTTGATAATCCGGGTGCCTATACATGGCAACGTTAACGTTGCTGTTGGCTTTTGAGCGGTCGATGGTCTGGGCCTCTGTCTCAAGTCTGGAGTACTCGAAGCCACAGACGACGGGTAAACCAAGCTGATTAGCGGGAGGGTGAGAATCTATCTCCACGCAGGAAAACAGAATGTTGTCGCTTCGAATACTCTTGTGCATCCAGTTGCTACTGTATAGTTCGTATAGTGTGGACGAGATGTCGCTCGCTATTCGGAATCGTTGCTCCAGCGGTGGGCGTGGTTTGTAATCTGGCTGAAGCAGGCGGAGAAGAGACGAGGGCTGAGAGGATGTTTCCAGAGTTGATCCAGATGCTGGCTGAAAATGAAAGACGAGCCACCAGCAGTAGTGCTCAGGGTCATGGATGTAGCCCGCTGCTTGTGGGACCTTGAAGGATGTCGACTTTGGCAAGGCCAAGAGGGAAATGAGTTTCTGGACTCGGTTCCAGAGTAGCGTTTTCGAATTATGATCCAGGTCGGGTTCGAAGGCCTTGCGCTCAAACAGATACAGTTCAGTAAGACTATCCTTCTTTGGTGCCAGGAACCGGTTGCAGGTTGCAAAGTCTGGCGGAAGATCATATTGAGCCAAGCGCAAGGACTTCATTGCCACAGGTGATATTGGTCCTGAAGATTGTCTGGTTTCGTTGGTCGAAAGAGACTTCCGGTCAACTTTGGCCAACGTATCTGGGTCCCGTTCAATGTCGACTGCAGCTCTGATCATCGCTAGAGACTTGTCGTCTACCGCACTCCCGACAACAAGCACGTTGATGCGCTCGTAATCGTTGATGAACCTCCGCCTTTGTGTTTCGGTCAAGAGTTTGTTCAGAAGATCAATTGCATCGCGCAGATCAGTAACGAGCTTCTTGAGCTGGTCCCTGTCCTTTATGACCCAACGAACGCGATTCGACATGCTTCGCGACACAGTGCTGGCTTTTGTCGTTGCAGGCACATCATCCCCATCCTTATCTGAAGACGATGCTCCATAAAGCTTGACTCCACTGGATCGCAGCGACTTGCGCATGCGAGTAATCAAGCCCGACACGACTCTCGTGCTGGGTTCCCCTTCAGCGGGCGCCTGGACGCCGTACCGGTCTCGCACCTTATCCGCATCTTCAAATATGCGAGCGATAACGTCGAGTTCACGAAGGAGAATCTCGCTAGCCACAGCAAGATGTGGCGCCAAGGTGCCGTCGGCTAGCCCCGAGTTGGCGCCCCATGTCTGCAACCTCAATCGCTCTATCTCGAGGGCGATGGTGAGCGCCTCGGCATCGTCAAAGTAGTGGAGCGCTGTTCCAAAGGCGTCTACCGCCTTGCAAGCCGCGAAAAAGGCGATTTGGGCGATTGCGATGCCTGTGCCGGGGTCTACCATGGCGATGAGTGAGTGAGAATGTGCGAATGAGGCTGAGTCCAAGCTGCAGCCTGATCCGATCTTCCGTAGAGGGGAGGGTGCCCGGCGCGGGTGATATAATGCCTCCGTGGAGGCGGGGTCAGCTCATGCAAGGGCGTGGCCGAGGTTCAGCTGAATCTCTCTCTCTAGTTACACATCGTCGACTCTAAATTTAAGATCATATCGTCACTTTTCATGGCCTAGTGGCCTTTCTTCGCCTTACAAGTTGGTGTTTCCGTGATCCCGCGGCTGGCTACCTTGTCCAACCCCAGATCAGCCAAGAACCAGTAATAGCCAATCAAACCAGCCACTCCGTAATAGTTACCACCAACATCTCAGCCAAGGCGTCAACCCTCGCCAATAAGACCTTCTCATCTCGTGAGAATGGAATCAGGCTTCTATCATTCTTACTCTGCGGGCTACTCCTCGACAAATTCAGCATCGGATGACCCTGCATCCTCCCACGAGACGGCAAGGACAACTGTACCAGCCCAAAACGCTGACGCATCCTTAACAACAGCCGGGTTCGCTTCATTTGCGTGCCATGTCGCTTTTCTGGAGGAGAAGTTGGGTCGTGGTGATCAGTCCAAGTTCTTTGATGGCCACGAACTGCGGACAATTGGTCGAGTCCCGGCCGGAGGAGGAGGCTTCTTCATCGTAGACCGGGCCAAGATAGAAAATCCCGACACCACCAATGGCCGGACTACCGTTGCCATCAAGACAGCCAAGGATCAGTCTGGGTACGTAATTCTGCTGTACTTACAGGCTTCTATACTAAATATTAGTCTTTTATGTAGACACCCTTCGAGATGGAAGGATATTCTTCTAGAAGTCCGCGCATTGCTCCACGAACCTTTGCGATACCATCCCAACATTGTGCACCTGCTTGATTTCGGGTGGTCGCATTCGTCAGAAACAGGCTCACCATTTCCGACTCTGGTGCTTGAGTATGCCGATTTTGGTACCCTTGATGAGCTCCAACTAAAGAATGGGTTGCCGCTACCCTTCCGTATCAAGCAAAAGCTCTGCTACGACGTCGGGCGTGGACTGTCAATTTTGCACGCCTGCGGCATCATCCACGGAGACTTGAAACACGAAAACGTCTTAATATTCAAGAGCCGAGAGGAACACCCACCGGACCAGCCTTACACAGCCAAACTTGCCGACTTTGGCGGTGCCGTCATGGACATTGGAAATGATACCGGTCACTTTTTACGAATGGCCACAATCCCTTATGACGCTCCAGAGACTGGCCAATCCCTCACTGTTGACGGCATCAAGGCCACCGATGCCTTTTCGTATGGGATGCTCATATGGAGAGCGTTCATCGACTGCAAGGACGTGTTGGTTGCCATCGATTTCAAGCAAACACCAGGCCCTCTATCTGATGATGAAAGGGCAGCCTTGAAGCAGCTGAAAAGAACGGAGTCCTTCTTTCACAAGGCCATCGGCTCGGTTGATGCTTACAGCCAGTCTCGGTCGTTGCCTAGTGACTCCGTTGAGATGATTACTGATGCAATAAGCGCCACACTTACTCCTGACCCAGCCTCCAGATCCCTAGTTCAGGCTCAGGCCAGGCTACGAGGCATGCCCAGAGAAGAAGTTGAGGACTACATGTGCGCTCTCGAACGCGAAAACGAGGAGCGCAGAGAAATGGAGCGAACACGTATTCCCGGCTCCCATGGCATCGACATCGACAGCGTAGGCTATGCACTGGGTCGATATGGTCAGACTTACGACGCCCAGCAGAATCTTCCAGGGTGTCGGCCGGATCTTCCGCATCCTGCACTAGGCGGATACCAATTCGAACCATTCAAACTCAAGACCTTCCTGGACTGGTCTCAGCAGGTGGCAATGGTGAGAGAACTGGAGCGACTCGCAGACTCCCCGTCATTTGATGAGGATTCCGCTGAAATCCAACCGTGGACTGCCTCGTATCATCTCTTTCAGGCATGTTTGAGTGGATTTGGGACCGCCATCGACCCCAAGAGAGCTTGCCATTGGCTGTACAAGGCTTCCAAGGCAGACATTGAAACTGCGGATGTTGATTACTTGGCTAAAGCTTGGCTGACCCGGATTTGCAACGCCGTGGGTGTAGCGTCACCGCTAACGCCGGATGAACAAATTGACGATCTCTTTTGGAGCATTGTTCGTGGCCATCTACACTGTATCGAGGACAGCGAGATGGTCATGCCGTTGTTTGCTGATTTAGAAAAGTCCGACGCTGCTCGGAAGCGGATTTGGGAGGGGACGTGGCTCAACAAGGTCCTGACTGGAGGGACTGGAATGCCTCATTACGCGCCACGGATGATGAGCCGCACATACGACCTTGATGACCTCGACGCGTTGGATGCTGATATTCGGCTTGAACTTGGTGACAATTACCAGTCGTGTCTTCGATCCGCATGGGAGACTAAAACCACATCCAACGAGAAGGAGAAGTCCAGGTTTGACAAGATATACGTCAACCAGCGAGGGCATAGTTTGCTGCACTATGCCGCCACCCTCGGGAATGTGAAAGCACTTGAACATCTATTCAACAAATACAAGTGCAATATCAACCTGCCAAACCAGTCCCTCTCCGAAACTCCCTTGGTATGCGCCTGTAGAGCCGGGCAGTATCGCTGCGCCAAGTTCTGCCTTGAAAACGGCGCTGACCCCAATGGCTCCGAGTTTGGACAGGAAGCACCTCTCCACTGGATATCCAGACTTAACCCAGGCGAGGGAAGACTCACGGCGCAGTTACTCGTAGACGCTGGTGCCGACGTCTCGAAAGTGACACTTGGGATGAGAAAAGATGTCCGTCGTATCTTGGCGGATTGGGAAGACAAACTTGGCCTACCTTTGACGCCATTGGGTCGGGCTGTTCTTATGAATAGCCTACCCGCTGTCCAGACATTACTCAAGATTGCTTCCGCAGATCCCAACGAGAGAGCTAGAAGGGAAAAAACTTTGAACTTGTCGGCCATCGAACTCGCTTCTGTCTTGACACTTCCCGAGATCCTGCAGAAACTTCTGGATGATCAAGACAACCGAGACGGCGGATGCAAGCTGCAGATTCTTGATGAGCTTGACATGCTTGAAATGGCAAGACGCATGCCTGACAAAGGCAACCCAGATCCGTTGACGCTGCACAGCAGGCTAGTACGGTGCGGTGTCCCTTACAAAGAATGGCTTTCTCAAACTCTCCGGATACTCCACCATCGGCGAAAGCTCCAAGGGTCCGAGTCGTACAACCAGCCTGCTTGGCAATCCAGGAGTGCAGAATGTCTCTGCCGAGAGGTCGAGCTAGGAAACTTGGACATCGTCCAGGCCTTACTAGATCTCGGACACAGCGTGGATGGACTGCCCGGTAGTCGACCTTTGGTGGCTGCAGTGAAAGCAAACAACGGGGACATGTTCGAATTACTCCTCTCTTACGGAGCGACGCTGATATTTGACAACAACGAAGAGTCTCTTCTGCAAACCTTCGCTTCAAAGCCCAGGACATCTCCCGATGGGTTGGACATTGCTCAGTTTCTCGTGGACAACTTGGTTCCAGTTGAGGGAGCACATGGCGAGCGTCCATCCCCATTCACATCGGCAGTGAAGAACGGCTACTTCTCACTCGCTGACATGTTGATCTCCAACGGCGCCGGCGAGAGCGTGAACGATTTCTATCAATGGGAGCCTTCAGGGAGTTTCTTGTCTGTTTTAGGGGTTCTCTTGCAGTCTCAAACGCACTCCTCTTTACTATCTATCGACTACCTGGCGAAGAAACATGAAGAAGGGACGATAAAACTAGCGCCAATTGTCGACTTGACAAGAAACCTCAGTGCTGTCCATATGCTGGCTTTGCAAGATCCAGGCCGTATGAACTCTCGTCAACAAATCTCCACACGCATCATTCATCGCATTTTGGAAATCTTTCCCACACCGAGCCACCTGGGTGACGATGCTATTCATGAAGAGCATGGCACACCGCTAACAGCTGCGATAATGACTATCAACATCGATGTCGTTTCTGCACTCCTGGAATCAGAGTACCAGAGTGACCTCTTTGTCAGCGTCAAGTTGGCTTCGCTAGCAAAGTTCAACATGTCAGATGGTGCACTCCCTATCATGCTAGTCTTTGCGCGATTTGCACAGTCCCTTGAGGTTTTTGTCGGGCAGCAAATGCAGAGCCAGGACACGTATAGACAAGTGAAAAACTTGGAAAAACTGGGATACACGCTGTTGGACACCGCATCCAGGATGGAGCAGCAAGGGCTGACTCCAGAGGGTCAGCTAGATACAAGTGCTTTACTTCAGGGGTGGCAGCAGATACACTCTCTCATGGCGACTAAGAAGGCAGAGGCGGAACAGAAGGCGGCGATCCAAGCGAGAATGGCCAACCTTTCGTTGGACAGCCAGGCCGGAGCTTCAGGATCTCTACAGGCAGCCAGCACTGACGACGAAACGCCCGTCAGTCTGGCACAGCTAACAAAGGAGAAGAAGAAGAACTGGTGGGATACACGCGAGGAAAATCAATAGTCGTCGTGAAGTGGTCCATGGCCGACGAGCTTCGAGCTTCAACCCTTCTAGTTTGATTTTGTATTTATCCCTTTGAGATTAAGTTTGCACATAGCTAGGTGTCCTTCATAATTCATGATGGGCTGACGAACAACACCCATGAAATAACAAGTTAGTCGGAGTAGTCTACTTCTATTCTAGATTAACTTTTCGTGCCGCAGACAGAGACGTCAGCAGCCACACCAAAGAACACAGCTTTTACACAACAACAGCATCTCAAGTCGGAGTAGTCTTTGCTTTAAATACTGGATATATTCGTCTGTCTACAAGAGAAACGGAAGAGCGGCGGCCACAACAACTGCCAGAGTGAGTCCGCCACCACTCACACTGAGCCCCGGAGCGGCCCAATTGTCATCGTCGTTATTGCTGCCATCACTCCCGCTATCGTCTTCATTTGCCGAGGACCCTCCAGTAGCCTCCGACGAGCCATCAGACTCTGCCTGCGTCCCCCCAACTACGTCTGTAGTTTTGCTCGGAACCTCAGTCAAGCTCGTAGTGGGCTTCACAACAGCCGCGGCAAGGCTACTCGCAACTTTCTTGACATCCAATCCACAAGGCTTGGGCTTAGGCGCTGCATCCTCAGCAATTTGGGCACATCCCGTCTCATTGGATGCGACCTTGACGGCCGTACCAGCCACGGCACACCCGTCGTATTTGGCGATGGCATCCCGCGGACTCGTCGCACCAGGTTTAAGCGTAAAGGTCACATTGCCCGTCCGTTCACCGAAATAGCCGCCCATGATCTTCAGGCTGCCGTTGGGCTGTCGCTCGCAGGTGGTGTAGTACTTGAACTCCCACGTGAGCACACACGTTTCTTCCTCGCCGAGCCAGTACCTCCATTGGTCGCCCTCCTCGGGCTTCATGAGCGCGTCGCTGGCGTTGACGTAGAAGTAGGGGTCCGAGGGTGGAGCGACGAGTCGTTCGCCTTCAACGCGGCCGATACCGAACAGAGTTCGACAATCGAGCTCCCAGTAGAGGATCGTGGGGAATGAGAGTAGCACGGGGGCGTTTTGGAACCCGAAGATGATGGGGAAAGGCGCCTCAACCGCGTATGTATCGTTTTGGGGGAAGACGATATCGAGCTCGCCCGTAGCGGGGAAGTCGACGAGATCATCGGACTGGGCGATGGTCCCAGTGAAGCCCAGGCTAAGGACGAGGGTTAACACGAGGTGACCACGCATCATTGTGAGGTGTCCTCTGTAGCTTGATCTCGGTGATGTCAGTAGCTCCAAATCCGAACCAGTATGCGTGGCGTAGAGAGTGTGTGTCAATTGAGGACAGAGCTCAGCACAAGGAAACGAGGGTTATTATGAGTTGGCGCGAGATCGTGGAGCGATTGATGACCCGGTTCAGCCCTGCCTGCCTAGCATGCAGACCCCTGCATCGTCGTTCAGCTGATGGGCGAGATGGCGCGAGCCAGAGCAATTTGGGGTCTAGCTCTGCCACATCAACGCACGCCAGGTGTTTCGGCTTTGATTGCGAAAAGTAAATTCTCCTCCACTCGTGGACGAGGATCCTCAAGCGTCGGTTTCCATCGCCAAGGCTGCTGCGTGGAGTGTGTACTTTTCCTACCCAGGCTGTCCAGCAACTGTCGAGCTATACATATCTTCCGGCACGCCGTCTGCTATTCATTTCCCTGGGCTATTAGCTACGCTCGATATCATTACAGAGCCATTTATCGATCGAAATTTAATATAAGTTTTGCTTTGCCAACTTGACTCTTAATTTCAGATCCGCCAATATGGGCGATCACCCTAACCTACTATAATCTCAACGGAATAGACGTTGGTCTTGTAACTTTAATTGTAGATTTCGTATTGGTTTCCGCTTTGAGATCATAAGAAACCTTATGCACCCTCATGCCCGTTATTGGTCTACCTTGCCTTTAAATGTGTGGCTTGTGCTGTTCTACCTTTGGGTGGGACGTGGGGGCACAGAGTTAAATAATAAGCTTAAATGGAATGTCACCTACCACGACTCCATAGTTTCCCAAAACAGAAAGAATTCTTATGCTCAAAGTTTTACTAGGAACAGCTTCCTAAAACGAGGAAAAGTTTCCAGCTATGTTTAAAGTCCTTAAACGGCAGGTGGTTTGACGAAGAAACAGCCTCCAGTGAGACCGCTTCATAAGTAGCTAACAACAAAACAGGCTAGTTTTAGAAGAGCTCAATCTTCAATAAGTTTACATTTCTGGTATTTTTTAACTCCGCTACTCAGGCTATGATAATGGTTAAAATGGACGGAACACAACAATGGGATCATTAATGCAGGCGCCATGCCGTTGGCAAGTGCGCATGCGTCAATTTTTTTTAGTCCCAGGACACAACTTAAGCCCGAATTGGCTTCCAGCCGTCTATTAGTTTCACCATCATCTCGGGCGTGGGTGTTGCAGACTTAAAATATTCCACGTAGCTGCATCAAATTCCGAGATTATCGAAGTCGTAGACGTCGGGAAAGGTCTCAACTGGCCGTGATGCTGATTCGCTGTACTACCGGCAACATTTTGTTTATTTCCGATCTTACACTTACTGAACCCGGTCTGAACCCGGTTTGATTGCAGTTAATTTGCTGCTGTGCCTTTGTGGTACCGGTGGTGGTACTCCGTCCGCGGACTTCAAAGTCCAATCACCGTGCTGACTTCGCGTCATTGCCGAAGACGCGAGGCCGATCGCTACCCGGGAGTTCCACGGTGTCGGTGTTTAACTTGGCCGGGTTTGAAGCGATTGGGCCAAATTTAATGGTTTAGGATTACTATTTGTACCCTAGTACACGTCTAACAGGTAAAGTCGCCAGATCGATGGGGTGTTGAATCAGTTTAGGAATTTGCTAGTTGATAGTTGTCTTCTAGCCAGGGCCCAGTATGAGCCAAACTTGACGGCACCAGGATTCTCGTGTTTAGTACCCAACGACTGAGAATGCAAGCAGCTTCTAAGAAAAGGTCGAAGAGCACTAAGAAGCTGTTCGCTTCCTTTCGGTAATCATATTCCAGAGCATCGAAAACGATGAAGACGATGATGCATCTCCGTCGGATCAAATACCGGTAATGGATGCTTGCTCATTGGCCAATCCAGAGAATGTGACATCACGTCGGGAATGTGGTACCTATTATGTCATTATTCCCACCAATAACAGACTCGTTAGCCTCCGGCTCATCCACCCGAAGGCCCCATCCAAACGAGAACGAGGAAGTCATCGGAGGATGATAGACGCGAGAAGGCGAAATATCACGTGTGTAATGGCCTACGGACTGAGTTGGCCGACCAGATCTGGAGTTCTACGGGCCTCGTACTGTAAGTCGTTTGCCGATTTGTCGTTGTGAACTTCGTCGAATTACCGGGAACTAAAGCTGAAACTTTGGACACATCTACCTCCTTGTGCTTCAAGGCAACATGAGTGTTCAACGAATTGGTCTCGCTACCTTGCGCGGTATGAACTTCGGTTTCCAAACAATACTCAAGATTGAATGCTTACAGGTATTGGTGCAGGTACGACAAGGCCCAATGTCTTCTTCCACCAAAATGTCCCCAAACTGGCCGTCGCTCGCCTTCTGTCCCAACAATCTCGGTACGCCTCACCCCTTGAAACTTATCATAGGCCAAATCAATCATCTAAAAAAATATCAGAAGACGAAATACTAAATTTTGGGACAGAGGTCCTCCAACGATTGTACGAATGAACCCGACCGAAGGACAGAAGATCCTCGTGAAACAACGCCTCAACCGACCCGTCACCCCCCACCTCGGCATCTACAAGATCGGTCAAGTCTGGTTCAGTGCTTCGGCATGGACTCGAATTACAGGTATTGCTCTGGGTGGCACAGCGTATCTCTCCCTCTGCGCTTACGCTATCGCTCCTATGTTGGGCATGCCTTTCGATTCCGCAGCTCTAGCATCGGCCTTCGGTTCGCTACCATTTGTTGCCAAGGCCGCTCTCAAATTTGGCCTGCTAGGCTTCCCTTTCTCTTATCACTTCATCAATGGTGTGAGACATCTGGTCTTTGACTTGGGCTTTGGATACAAGAAGGCACAATTCGCCAAGTCCGAGGCCGCGACCTGGACACTTAGCATTCTAGGTGGGCTTGCTCTGGCATTTTTATTGTAGTCGTCATTGCTAGAGGAAAGAAAGGGAGATTAAGGCACAAGGAAAATTGTGTTTGAACAGTCTAGCTGCATTGTCTGTGTACTCCATAGAGACTTGATATGTAACATGTTGGGAAAACGAGCCCGGAACTCAAAAACAATACCCATCCCAACCAAATGACAAACGTGCTTTATATACATGTGAACCCGCACAGCAATTGACCACAATTCTATCGTTTTCGCTACCATCGTGTCGCTCACCCATACTCTGAGGGCAATGGTGTGTGCATGCCCCCCGACCTGGTCCGCGGCTCCACGGGCCCGGCCACGGCCGAAGATCCAGGCTTTCACTCCGATCGCCTTATAAAAGACCAAACTATCGGCTATAGTCGCGGCTGCTTAGGAGCTAGCCGAGGGGGTAGCCGAGGCGCCGGGGCCGCCCGCAGGGGGAGTGCCACCGGGAGCGTCGCCGCCAGGGCCGCCAGAGCCAGAGTTCTCGTTGGCGACACCGCCGTTCTCCCAGAGGTAAGCAGCAGGGGTGATAGACTGCGACTGAGTGCTGTTGATACCAAATGCGAGCCAGGCGAAGAGACCGTCAGCCACAGAGTCACCAAGCAGGGTGTACTCCATGACGGGATCAACACCGTCAGTGGCAGTCTCCTCACTCAGGATGCCATCATCAGCGTTCTCAGTGAGTTCTTGAGTGTTGGAAGCGTAGGGCTCGAGGGTCTCGACCTGGGCGATGAGATCCTGGTCGAAGAAGGCCTGTCCGACGTGGCTGGCGTAGTTCTCGCTGCCGAGGGTCATGTTGGGGAGAAGAGTAGCGTTGGCGTGAACCATGATGTGAATGTGGGTGGCACGGCTGGTGTAGTGGCCGGGGAAAGTAGACTCGAACTGCGCAACACCATCGGAGTCGGTGGGCTGGATTCCACGGAGCCAGGTGTTGTTGATGTTGGAGTCGTCGGAGTTGTCGCCATTGCCGCTGGCAACGATACCAGAGTAGACACCGGTAGAGTTGCAGTGCCACATCTCGAGGTAAACATTGGGGACGGGATCGCAGGTCTCGACGTCGATGACCTGGTAGTCGAGGATGATGTTGACGCCCTCCTGGTCCTCGATGATGTTCTCGCGGACATATTCACCAGCCACATCTGTCAAAGTGTTAGCGTTTCGGCTCTGAAGTTAAATAAGCGCGAGGTAGTACTAACAGTAGGGACCCTGGGTAACCTCAGGGGTCAGAACACAAGAGTTGATACCGGCAAAGAGGGTGTTGGCATCAGTGTTGGGGGTGTAGCCCTGGTCGGTCTGGTTGTGAGAAGTGTTCAAGGCGGTCTCGAGGTCGCGCTTCTTCATGCCACGCTTTGTTCGGGCCTTGTTGATCTGGGCAGTGCGGCGAGCGATGTTTCGGGCCTCAACACCACGAGCCTTGAGCTTGTCGGCGCAGTGGGCGAGAGAAGAGCGCTTCACAGAGCCCAGGAACTCCCGTCGCTCGGCAGCCTCTTGGGCGATGTTGTGGCCGGGGTGAGCTGTGGCTGTTCCAGACAGCAGCATCAAGCTGGTGAGAAGGTTTGCAGAGACGCGCATCTTGTAATTGGTGAAAGGTGATTGGTCTAGAGTGTGGAGGGTTGGTTGGTAATTGAGAGCTGGGTAGACGAGTGATGAGATTGCTGTGGATGAGACTATTGATGTTTCTATTTAACCATAAATGCCAGCTGGAGTCGCCTTACTTATAATCTCTGTTTCCCATATTGAAGTTGCATTGAAGCTATCCCAGCACAGCCCAATTCGATCCATTTCATCCCACATCACGAAGGTCCGCCCAAGGGAGGTAACACAGGAAGAAAAAATTGCGTCCTCAACAACGAAACGCGATGACGCGTTTAGCCCATTTACAACAAATGCCCAGACGGCACAATCTCCCGAGAGTGCCAGGGGGCGACTCCAAGCGTTTTTCCGCCCCTGGCGCGGCGGCATGACGAACCGATTCAGCAGGTTGGCCGAGGGGGGGACACGCAAGGCGCTTGACAACAGCCGCCACCCTATCAGAGGTGCCGTGAAACTAACCCAGATCCCCGGAGATGCGATCGAATTTGGCCGAATAGGAAGGCCGCAATTGGTCAATTGCGACGGTCGCTCGGGGATGGGCAGGGCTTAGAGACACGCAAGCCTCGCGGGCCTTTGTGGGGTTGGGCTCGGCCGGGATCCCCGTGGCGCCGCCCACTTCCCGGAGCCTGGTGGTGATGACTCGTATGCCAATTACGGCGAGGAGGTTTCGAAATATTTCGGTCCTGGTTGGTGAGTTCAGCCTCGGCTGGCGGTTTCGAGTCGTCGATTCTGCCCGCCGTGCGTTTCTCATGACGTTGATCGCATACCGTCTCCCTGTGGCTCGGCCGAGGCTTGATCAAAGGCCCCTCTCTCGCGGTCCTCTAGCAGAGACGTCTACGTGTCTGACATACCAGGGCACGCTAAGCTCGTGTCTAATCGTAGCCCCTTGATTGAAATCTCGCATCACTGCTCATCCCAATCTGCTCAATCGGGTCTAAGAAGGCCCAACAGAACCTGGGTACCTTTAGGAATGCCGTCCAAACTCTTGACTATTTTCCTCTGTTTAATGCACTTCTCGGCAGCCTCCCTCAATGCTTGTTGAAAGCACTCCAGATGCTCGGGTACATGATCGACCCCAAGTCGGTCAAGCCCGCCCTTGATGACAATCTTCCACTCCAAAACTCCCGTCTCCATGCTCATTAAGTTCCTGAGTAACCTAGACTCTTCCCGTCTGCGCTTGGCCAGCATCATGTCCTTTTCCGAAAGTTCTTTCTCTTCGCCCTTCTCAAGATCATCATCGAAGCCAGTCCGATTCATCTCCGTCCCGCCACTTTGATCTCGCCCCACCGGGTCGGGATCGCCGTCCTCCACTGGTATCGGCACTTCATTGAGAGCTTCCCGCAATGCCAATTCTTCAAGACATTTCTCGAAGAACAGCCTAACAAAAGGTAAAATTTGGTACTCCGTGATTACCACCTTGTCGCTGTATCGACAGATAGCCGCCGACACGTCGTCCAGAAAGCCTTCACGTAAATGGTCCCAATCCCCGCCGTCTCCAATCCAATGACGGGTGTAACGCTTGTAGTAGATGTCAAAAGACGCGACAATAGGAAACAATGCCGAGGTAAGACGACTACGCAGCCGTTCATAGGCCGATGTCGTGCTCTCCCATGCACCTGAGAAAACCGTAAAGAAATAGGTGTGAATTAACCAATGCGTCAAAGCACGGCTGAAGTTGGAGGAGATTTTCATCATATCGCCCAAGAAAGCAGCACATTGCAGATCGACCTCGGTCATCTCGATGGAGTGGTGGTCTCGAGTGTAGGAGGGGAACTGGTGGTTGATGTGTTTCTGAGCAATTGAGCGCTCATTGTTGTCGACGGTGACCTTCATTTTCCTCGACACTTGGCGTACGGCGCAGACTTCTCCGAGTGACAAACGGGCGAGGATTTGAATGTGGATTTCGACAGGAAGGGAGCTTTCGATGGGCGGAGAAATCCTGAGAGGATGAGGGGTCTTGAGAAGAGGGGAGGTTTCGGTGAGGGAAGAAGTTTCGGTGAGGGAAGAAGTTTCGATGAGGGAGGAGGTTTCGAGGAGGGAAGAGGTAGATGAAATGTCTTTTACCCAGATCCTTTCCCTCTGGCTCCTCTTCCTTCGACTCTTTTCCCTCCAACCTTTGTATCTAGTTCGAAGAAGTCGTAAATGTTTGGTGATGAGATGGCACATTCCCAGCGCAATCGGATCCACGTCCAAATTAGAGCAAAAGAAGAAAAGAAGAAAAAAAGAGCTGCTCAGTCATAAGAGAAATTCGACATATTGGAGCCTGGTCGGGCGCGTCAATGGCTCTGCAATAGAACACTGAAATGTTTGGATGATCGAGGGTAGGTGACAAGGGTGGGAGAATCATCAATTTATAAAGTGAGCTGAATGACAGATTGCGCTTTCGGCTTTGTTGGTGAGGAATCTTCACGAGTTTTTGCCTTCTCGGCTTAATTAGCAAAGAGCTTTGAAGCTTTATGACGACACGTTGAGTAATTCGGCCAGATAAGGAGAAATTGGTGCAAAGTCGAACCTTTTTATAGAGCTGGGAGTCACAATACATTCCAAGATTCATGCAATGCCAATTCTCGGGATACTCAAAAGGGAGCGGCCGACATCAGGCCGCCCCGGGGGGAACAAAGATTCATATCAGCTGCACAAAGACGTGGGTCGTGATATGTAGGTATAAATTGCCCACCATCTAGAATGCTCCAAGTCCGGTTGGAGCTGTGCGACGAATTTTTACGGCCGACCCGTCTCCGTGGATGCAGTTACCGTGAATCCCCCGCGGCGACTTTAGTGTTTATCCTCTCTCGATTTTTATTCACTCCAAACATCTCCCGCCGAGTGGGAGGAGATGCCACTGTTGACAGCAGTATGATCTGGACCACAGGGATGATTACTGGGACAAGGATGCCCGCGATTTGATTCGACATACTAATTACTATCACAAGAGGACGAGCGGAATGACCCCAACCGGTCTTGGTAGATCATGGGAACAAGCCACAGATAGGCATACCGTGCCAAACGGAGACACCATGAACAGAATGTCGCATCACCTGCTCGCCACTAGTTTCGATTCCATAACCTCAAGGCGATGGGTACTTGTCATAAAGTCGGACGGAGTTGTCGGACTTTCCATATCAAGCAGGTCCGAGCGGATTCTCTCCTAACCCCTGAACTGAGGCCACCTCCCCATCGCGATGGTCGTGCAATTGTTCACGACAGCTGCACCTATTTTTCCAACAACATGATTTTACCGCTCTCCTCCTCTTTGCCCCTCTGTCGGCGGGGCAGTGCTGGTGCAGCAGCCGCCGGCTTGCATGATCCCGCAAGAAGTCGGCTATCGCTAAAGGCCGCCCAGCATATCATTCGGAACCGATTATGCGGAACCGAGTCTTATCTCCTGTTTCGTAATGTGTCAAGAGTCCAATAGCCTTAGTGGAAAGTTCCAAGAGTCGACAGGAATCTCTGGTTTATGGTGTCATGTCTAAGTTAGTTGCATCAACCGTGATTTACAACACTTGAGCCCAGGTGGGAAGCCCTTGACTTATTCTCACAGGACTAACAACACTAACTATTCATTTTCCATTACCCTAATCTTTTCAAAAAAGAAAGGAAAACTCTCTATCGTATTGCCTGACACGGAGACTCGAACCTAGGCCATACTGCAAATCACCAAAGCGATAACCACGATAGCAAAGAGGCTCGGCAGCACTGCAGATGCTGCGTTCTCTGCAACACCGGACTCCGAGGCTGTTGCCGACACTCTATCGGCCGAAGAAGTTGGAGTTTCCGAAGTCGCAGTCTTGTTGCCACCTTTTGCCGATTTCTCATACTGCGCCACCACAAAGTCGGCGACTTCATCGCCGTAATTCTGCACATACTCCCGATGCACTTCTGCAATATCTCCCTGGTCGCAGTATTTGTCGCCCGTATCACAATAAGAGTGGATGGCATCCCCATAGTTGTCTTCGCAAAGGGTAAAGTTATCGCGAGCCCAGATCTGTACAAGTATTAGCTCCACTATCAATAATGATTGACAAGAACACATACTCCATCCTTCTTGCTTGATCCTTGGTTAAAGAATGAGTCCTTCAGGTGATTCGGATCTACAAATAGAATTAATGCAAGAACTGCTTTTGTTATAACTAGCACATGCGATTGGTTTCGTTTGATTGAGTTGCTTACGATTGTCTTTGAGGATGTCTGTTGATAGCGGATCCGGCTTTTCCTCTACCGAGTCGGAGTCGGAGCCACAGATGGCATCACCAGCAACTTGTGCACCCTTTTCTCATATTAGAAAATCGGCCATCGAAACAGCTCTTCACTTGTGTCAACATACCTGAGAATAACCAAGCACAGCCGTTTTGCCGTCGGGACAGGACTCATGATAATTCGTGAGAACTTGTTGCATGTTTTCGACACCTTCTTTCTCTGACTTGGTGTAAAATGGATTCAAAAGTGTTGCAGGATAATCGAGAGGGTGGACAATCGAGCCGTTGATCCGATCCGCAATGTCGTCGGTAATGTTACCGGTTACGCCTGTCCCTTTCTCTTCTGTCGTGCCCCGAGCAACAACCATGAAGAGGCCATCGGCACATTCCAACTTACTAACGCTGTTGCTGTTGCTGGCAAGAGTTGTGGTGGCCAGCAATACCACTGACAAAGCAAGAGGATGCATTTTATCGATAAGACCGAGAGAGATAGGAATGGAGGATTGTAATTAGGAAGAATCAAGAAATGTATGAACTTGACAAAGATACCTCTAACAAAACAGAAGAACAACTAATTCATTAAATACCATTCAATCTTCTGGAGGCAAAGTTGAAGTTCCCGCTGGAACTCACGGGGCCGCGCAGAATACAGCCTAATCAGGAAGTCAGCTAACAAGGCGCAGCCAATGGCTCATCAACCATGTTTCAGCCCCCGAGGCAATGGGAGTTTTAGCTTAGCGATGCTTGAGGAAGTTTTGACTGGCTGGAGCGCATGGATGTTCCGAATCGGGTAGGTTGGCTAAGTCATCTGGTGTTGGTGTATGTCTTGAAGCAATTTGAGCAGCCGGGTTGCCACGAGGGGAGATTCAGGTTGCCATACGACCAAGCGAAAAGAAAACCCAAGTATCAGTGGAAAATCAAACAGACCTGCTGATTTATTCGCAGGTTCATCAAAAAAGAAATTCTTACATAGGGAATAGTTGAGATAATCCTATGTATCTGTGAGAGTCGAAGGCTTGAAACCCGCCTGGGTATGAGGACGCAATTTGGAAGCGCCGTCACCAACCAACCAATCAAGGCGCTGTGGCGGAGTGGTCTAACGCGTTAGACTGTGAGTTCTCTCTTCAAATCTGCTACAATTCCTATACTAACTCGGTTTCCTCAGCGAAATCTAATTCCTTCGGGAGCATCGGTTCGAATCCGATCGGCGTCGAGTTTCTTTTTTGTCTGTTTTTGTTCTTGTATAGGACTTTGATACCCCTAGTATTCTCTTGTCCGGTCTGGAAACAATGGCGACGTGGCGCTAGGCTGGGAACTATCCTAGGCTATCTATCTACACTACCACCAGTCAACTCACATATAGGAAACTCTATTTGTCAGATCACGGCGCTATTTTAGTCTTCTATGTCTTCTTTTAATTCTCTCTTCTATTTTTTTAATATTTGTTTTTCTTGTTTCTGTCCCCCTCTGAGGTTTATCCGTAACTCGAGTCCCAGTGCTACTAGAGCGATACCTGCGATGTTGTTTCTGTACTCTGACTTTGGATGATTGTCCGTGAGACATAGAAGAGAATACCGCTGCGAATAATCTCTATTTGAATCTTCTTGTGGGGCTTTTCAAGGTATTACTGCGCCCTCGACACATTTGGTCGATATGCGGAAATGTGGGGGTTACGTATGTGTATGCCCTTGCTTGGGTCAGCCCAACCAAGATAGTCGCTACACAGATATGTAGTTTGGTTTCCTCCAAGAAACGGCGAGATGCCCAAAATACTCGAGAAATTGCCATCTGTCCACCGGCTAGCTGGGTTCTCTGTATCAGAAGGTGTCGCGTACGTGTCGCGCAAACCCCACTCGCCTATGCCTTACAACGGAAGATATTGCTAAGCCAAGGTTTTTGCAAGCAAGACCTCTAGATATTGGTGATTACCGCTGAGCTTTATAGAATTTTCGTCAATATGTAATCTTCCTGTGATGTGTGATCCTGTCCCCCGCGTCCGTCGCGCTGACCCTCAACGGTCCGCTCCCGGTCCGAGAGACTGGAATAGCCGAGCAGGAAGAATGCGGGGGTGGATCTCTTCCCCAGCATCTGCATGGGAGCTCTCATTTCAGCATCATTTCACTCCTGATTGCCATATCCGTTTCCCAGCCCCGTTCAGATACGTCCAGCCGAGGCGCCCAGGAAATTCTCGTCATCAGGGTCCAATCGTGTACCTGCGTGGGGCATCCGCCGTAGCCGAGTGCCTTAACCTCGGCTCTTCCGAGCAACCCTTGGCTCTGCAGACCAACGAACCGCCGCAACAATGTCTGATCCCAGGGTCACGGCGCCCTTTTCTCAGTCAGAAGCTTTGTTCTCTGCTTATCGGTATCTGACGGTCAAAGACCTGTCGGGTATTCCTGACCAAGATGTCGAATTCCTTGAGCTCAACGGGTGCTTTCACATCCCTCTGCGCCCGATCCAGGAAGAGTTCATCCACCAGTACTTTCTATACATACATCCTTGCTATTCTTTGATTGATGAGGGTGAGTTTTGGGACATGTACCTGAAACGGGACCGTCGCGATGGCAAAGATGATACCATGTCGCTACTACTGTTCCAAGCTATGCTATTCGCAAGCTCTGCCGTAAGACTGTCCTTTAATGACGTGTATGCACATAACACTAACTCTGTCAAGTTCGTGTCCCAAGCCGTTCTTAAGAATGCCGGGTACAGTAGTGTAAAAGTGGCACGTGGCATCTTCTATCGACGAGCCAAGGTGGGTACATAACTGTTGACTCCCTCCACCTTTGACCGTTGCTGATGGCATACCAAAGCTCCTATTCGACCTTGGAGTAGAGACCGATGCATTCACAAAGGCTCAGGCAGCGTTGCTATTGACGTTTCAGTTCTCAGCCGCACAGCCTCACGCAGGAAGTCTCTGGCTCAGTACAGGCATCCAGAATGCCATCGTCGCACAAACCCACACTTTTCAAGCGCCTGGCACAAGCAGTGCACAGAAGAGACGAAATAAGAGACTCTGGTGGTCCCTATACTGGAGAGATCGGGTCTTGACATTGGGGCTTCGAAAGCCTCTGCAAATAACGCCTTCCAGCTTCAACGTCCAACTGGAGCTCATCGGCCAAGAGGATCTCAAAGATGAGGCCCATCGATCTGCTGTCTACGACCCTAAGACAAAGAAACACCTGGCTGAGATCATAAACTTTCAATGCCGCCTAGGCATTCTTCTAACCCAAGTGCTGGCTATCACATATGGCCCGAGTTCGTTCGACCCTACATACTCTCTTGATCACTTTGATCGCACCCTCTCCCAGATACGGACCGCGAGGTCGAGATTGGCTCGATGGAAGGAACAAGCTGAAGCAGCGTTTTACGTATTTCTTGGTGATGGTCATATTCACAGGTCGCTAACGCTATTTTCAAGTTTGATCTACATTTACGCCTAGTAAGTCAGCCTGGCACTTGATAGTCTCGGTCTAACCTGTTGAGTAGTGCCGCACAGATAGCCTTGGGAAACCATGAAGCAATGATCATAGAGCGGATGCAGAAAGGCGTCACGGTTCTAGATGATTCAGCACTCAAGAGCATCGGAGAAGAACTGAGCCGTGCAACGACAGAGACGACGAGGCTGGTTAGACTCATTGTGCGACAGGGTCTAACACAGCACCTCCCTATCTCGATGTATGTACTAAATCAAACCGCAAAGTTTGGAATGTTCGACGGCTTCACAAAGGTACTAACTCTGTCCCAGGATCGCATATATCGCCTTCCCACTCATGCTGAGCTCCTTGGACGACAAGATCTCACGCGATACTCAGACTGAATCCGATCGCGCTCTTTCGCGCTACCACGCACATGCGATGCACTTGTGTAGCAAAAGATTTGAAGGTGCCGAGGACATAAGTAGGATGATCACTCAGATCCTGCAGTCGACCCCTATACAGTTGCCGCTCCGATCAACGCAACCGGTGTCAAGAAAACGACCGGCGGAACCAAACGCCGTTGTCAGCAACCCTAGTTCCAAAGCCTCAGCGAGACGCTTGGATGAAATATTCGTCACGAAACTTTATATGCGACTTCGACTATCTCTTGATTATGCTTTGGTAACTGGCAAGCCGCCGATGGAATCGGATCTCCCATCTTATATTCTCCAGGCCGCAACCAAGAGGCTGACGCTGGGGCCTGTCCACAACCTATCCGCAACTACGCTTGGAGAACCATATGGTCGGCCAGCGTCGAAGGTGGCTAGAATTGATTCTAGGGTTATCGAACTAGATGACAAGGCTTCAAACAATGAAGCAGATCCTGAGCCTCTCAACGGCTCGCAGCAAGATCTCGCAATACAGGATGCCTCAAACAACGCGCAAACCGCAGACACAACCAGGATCCTTCGAAATTCATGGGACTATGATCCTATATGGGCGGCGAATTTGTTTGACGAAATGACTGATGTGCTCTGGGGTTAGATAGGGGGCAATCGGAAACATTGGTGCTGATGTAAGGCGTTCACTGCATATACCATTTGTTATTTTAGCCATCTATATTTAGTTGCCTTGCTCCTTGACACCTGTTAAGTCGATCCATGTCAAGGAGTAAGCTGGTGATATCAAACCTCTATATATGTAAACACTCTATCCACAATATGTAACTGTGTTAGCATTTAATGATGCCGTGTATATGCAAAGAAACGTGTTCTTCATGATTGCGGAAGCAACGTGCGTGCGCTTGAAAAGAGAAGCAAGAAGGAAAAAGCAAGTCAGATATCTCTATCTACTTCTGCTGACCTGTCACACCCGTTAAAATCACAGCTCAAACGACTTATTACTTATTAACTAATGTTAAGCTCACCAACGAGCGCAACAACCGAGGCAAATCCGGCATCAGCAGTTGGCTTGATCGAAAGAAGGCCACTGCCATAATCCCATTCCGCGACGTGGGCGGCATCTTCTGTGCTCTTTTCAATGTCTCCATCTGGCGTGGCTGGGACGCCGAACACGCGGACAACTCCCCCGGATGACTTGGAGTGGCTGAACTTTTCGTCGATTTGGCGGGCCAGGCGGTGGTCGCGGAGGTTGATCTTGAAGCCGAGGTTTCTTACGACCACCATGTAGTCGGGGAATGCGAGGTTTCGGGATTCCTGGGAGGCGTTGCCCTTGAGCTGGTACCGTCGTCCAGGGCTGGGCACGTTCCTGTGAAGCATGTGAGGTAAGTTCTTGGGTGTAAGTCTGGATGAGCAAAACTCACCAATCACCGGCCGGTACAGCAACCGTGAGAATCTCGTCATAGGTGAATTGGATATCGAGCCTGTTTTCAGTGTCCACATTGTCCATGTTAACTCCAACTCCGGAGGCGCCTCCAGCCTCGGTGAACTCGATCCAAGGTCCGTAGGAGAAGGCATCCGTGGCGGCATGTCCAAACTCGGTCTCCTTGACTTCAGCGCCATCCGAGACGTTGATCTGCGACGTAGTCTCTCCTTCTCCTACTGCGTTGATCCAATACTCGACCTTGGAGGTGTAATCGTACGCCATCCACTCGGGAACGTAGGTGATGGCGTGCGGTGTCCGGTTGGCCTCGAGCAGTCCTCGGGCGATGTCTGCAGAGGCGTGGCAGGCTGGCATGGTGACGCCTTCGACGTACAATCCGCCGACCAAAGCGTTGGTAACTCGATTGAAATCCTTGGATAATAGCTTGGCGGCAGGGCCACCGATCTCGGTAAGGATAGCCTGGTACGAGGATGATGTCGCGTCGACTCTCTTCTTCGCATTTGCATACCCAGGCGCATTCGTGGGCCACCATTGCGCAAAGTCCTGCTCGCCTGTTTTGCCGCTTCCTTCTTCCTTCTCAAACATATCCAGGGCCTTGTTGCGCTCATCCAGGGCTTGGTCGAGCGCGGCGCAAAAGTCCTTGCCCACCATGTCTATCCGTGCTTGGAGAGCTGGATCATCGCCGCCCTGAATTTATGAGCAACTTATTTACGCATTAATTGTCAAGTCACTTACAATTTTCACTGAGAGCAGGTATCTGGAGCGGAATTAGCTATGAATTTCCGCTGATGAGCTAGTGCTATTTGCTCACTCTAAGAGACAGTGATCGTATGTCTTGTGATGCGAAGGATCAAAGAAAATGTCGTTTGTCTGCAGCAGATTGTTGATTATGGCATTAAGGCCGTAGTTAGTGTATGCCGGGTCGATATTAGACGCGGCAACGGGCGCCTTTTGTGCAGCCTTGGTGAAAAATAGCGCAGGCTTGTGCCCTGGGAGACCCCCGACGACGTTCTGCACAGCCTTGCAGTAGGCCAGCCAGAGGTGCTTGTCGACGGTGCTAACAGACATGATGGGCCGCTACTAGTGAGAGAAGGTCGGTAAAATCAGGTGCAGGTCAGCGGGAAATTAGCAGGCAATGAGTGGAACAAGCAAAACAACGACACGGCACACACTCCCACCGGAATGCTTTCTTTATATTTGTTATTCCCCCTCGCTCTCGTGTCGCACGGCACTGTTTACCGCTGACCTGGGTTTCATTCCAGGCCCGAAAAGGGGAGATTGAGTTGCGGGAGGGCTGGGTGCGCCACGCCATAGTGCCAAACTCAAAAGGGCGTGCTACTGCTGCAGGTGGCCTGTCTCGACGCGACGTGCCCTGGGCGATGGCCTCCGGGGAGCGGAACCCTTGTCAGCCGCACAGGCAAGGGGACAGTCAAAGCTCCGTATTGACAGCCGTCACTCACGGAGTACCTCGTGGCAGCTCAGTGCTCGAGTCATCACTGTCAGACCGGCCCTTGCTCCTGTTGTATCGTGCCTCTCTCGCGCCTCTCTCGCGCCCGCAGTGTCTCGGCAGATGCACCGCAACCACAGATCAGCCAGGTCACGGGGGGAGGATCACCTCCCTAATCAGAGCCGGTGTTGCTTTCAAAGAGGGCACGCAAAGGGTCCTTCGGTATGGATAAGCCCCGAGAGCACCCAACAGAGTCAGGGCGCCACCGTGTCAAAGCTCAGACCGACCCCGGTCAACCTTTGAAGCCACCATTCCTCCCTCGGACCCCGTCCCCGCGCAGTCCCTCGTTGTTGACAGCCGCATGACGACGCTTTGATGGGCCTGTGGCTGCCAATGGCGGCTACAGGGGAGGACGATCCGTCTGCAAATCATGTCATTTGCATGCATGAATGAGCTGACAATGCGCACGGCTCAGTTTCACTATTGTGACTAGCGCCAGGTACTCGGTAAGAGATAGATATAGGGGACGAGACCCAAGGTGTGCTACACGGTTGCCAGGTCAAGAGGTCAGAGCGAAGGATCGGCTAGCTGATCATCAGCAGGAGGTAATTAATAGCGCCCACGTACCGTAGCTTCTCGTGAAATCCAGACTGCTTTTTATCTCCGCTTTTCCACTTTTACCCGCTAAAATGTCACTATCTAGCAGTTATATTGGCTACTAATTCTCCTAGCCGAAGTCAAACTTATCTGGATTTCACGAGATGCTACGGTATTTCTCGCATATTTGACTAATGATCCACAACTGCACAACCGTTTTTGCCCAAAAGCCAAATGTGCTTTGTTCCTTTCGGGTAGCGACCCTATTATCCCCCGAATCCGTTTTATCGGTTGCCGCTAGGGCCGGCAATTATATCCTGATGGTCTCAGGCCGAGACCCCACGGAACCGTCAGGGTGGTCGAACCGAGGCGCCACCGCACGTTCTGGAGCTAGCTTGTCGCCTTCAAATGCCTCTGAATGGGATTCTCAGCTCAGACATCGAGGAAGGGTCTCCTGCTCCCTCCCGCTCGGGTGCAAGTGGTGACAGCGTTTCTCGGAACATGTCAGACATTGTCATGCAGGGGTTACCTTCACCGTCCTGTGCAACTTTCTTCCTCTCCCTGTGTTTAACCTAATCGAGCCAGATCCACACCTAGTCATCAGCATTTTCACACGCCAATAAATAGACATATACCCTTACGTCTAAGCCCTAGCCCTAACCCTAACTTATCCCTAACCCTAATATTAACCTTCTAACCCTAACTAACCTATCCCTAATCTAATTTTTTAAGGATTATTTAAGACGATAAGTTAGTAGGTATAAATTTAGTCACTTCACATAGTAAACTTCCTAATTAGGTTAAACACAGGGCGAGGAAGATAGTTGCACAGGACGGTGAAGGGTACCCGTCATGCAGGGCACAACCACTGCCGTATCCGGACACTTGGCTCGTCGTGAATTCCTTCCATTTTCTTTCTAGAATGTCGGGAAAAGTCTCGCAGAGAGACAGGCTCACGGAAGCCAAGTCTGAGTTCGTGCCAAACCGGTTGTTGGGCTCTTGATTAATATTCGAGAAGGTCTGAATGAGAGCAAGTGGAGTCAAGTAAGGTTTGGCATTTTGACAGACGATGGGCTGTCTGAACTGTGCGCTACCCGGCTCTCTTTTCTGACTCAGGTCAGCCCTGCAATGGGTCCCTTCCGAGTCAGCTCCTAGGTATTTCTGGTTCATGAATCATGCTGGGCGTATTCAGCCTGTCTAGTGGTAGCAAGTAATGAAAGCCGTTTTAGACCCTCCCGTTCCACGTGTCTTGGAAGGAAGGTGACTGAGAACGATCTCTTCAAGGGCCTCAGAGAGCAGGAGAAAGTACCCAGAACCAACGTTAACCAGCTGAGTTGGGGTGCAATTTATCATCGAATGCCGTTGAAATATGGTGAGGCGACCCTGGGCCTCGATGTGACTGGTCACCAATCTCTATCTCGCCCTCGTGTATAACCTTGCTTCTGGCCGCAACCCTAGCTTTCCTGCACGAAATCCCTGCCCATCAGGCGAGAAATCGGCGACATCGATCTATCCGCAACGGACGAATCGCGGTATTTTTTGGGCCGGTGAGATAGCCGAGCTCACCTCATTCGCGGGCCAAAAGCTGCACAGCCATGGCGCAGTCGGGGTTTGGCTCTCCTCGTCCTAAGTCCGGCAGGAACATCGTGATATGTCGCCGAGCATTTGACATATAAATCTTGATGGTAATAGTACTGAATCTAAATGTTTAGGGTATTGGTAGCGATACGTTGAGAGCTGAGCCTATTCTGATCAGGAGTCATGCAGCCCGAAGATACGCCACCCGCCTCGACTTTGGTCGCAACAGCAGAAGCCTATATGCAGGTTTTCACAACCCTCGATCCAGAAACTATCTCTGAAATTCTAAGCCAAGATTACAAGCATGATCTTGCGCCTTCATCAACAAACTTTCCGGCCCCGTTCGACCGCGAGGGCTTCATGGCCCATATCAAAAATCTCAGCACACTCTTGCGCAGCTTCCCCGTCAGATCCAAGCAAACTTGGCCCAATCCATCTTTGAGACAAGTACTCATCTGGGCAGACTCTGAGACCATATTCCACGATCATCTCAGAGACAGTGACGGCGAAGAATGGACGAGCAGAGGGGAGTACATGTGGCTCTTGACGATGGATAAGACTGGGCACAAGGTAGAGCAGGTACTGGAATTTCTGGATAGCAAATCTGTGGATGAGATCAGAGGTCCCATGACGAGAGCTCTTGCAAGGAAGAAATCACTGGATGAGAGTTAGGTCGACAAGCATCAGCCCACAATACAAAACAGATAGAGCCCAGTCCTAGTTCTTCCGCATCGGCAGATATGTACCAAACCTGGCAAATAACAACACAAGAAAACAATCTTATCTACACCAAACTTGAATTCAGAGTCCAATGCTAAAACAATAGATTTCGCATTAAATAGTGCAAATGAAGTAGAACAAGGGTCAATCTTGGTTGTAGAATGATTGTCTAAAGCCTCGATTCTATTTCATCAAGCATAAACAAACAGCACATCTTCAGTTCTAGGTAACTTTGAACCCTCAAGACTTAATCTCAGGCTAGGGAAAGAGGTTTGAATGGTCAAAACTTTCTATTGGTCTAAATCCTTTAGTCTTATCCTGCCAGCCCGGAGAAGCGCGTCTTGTAAGCACAATCATGCTGGAGAAAGGATATAAGACTGTGAAGCATTAGACAAATCCTCATAATAGACCGATCGGAACTCACAAGATCGTGCCATGCAACCCCAGCGTACTCAGAATCGCTCCTCCCGTAGTGCTCAAACCCAATCTTCTGGTAGTACGGCACCAGGCGATCATACGTCAGAATGGAGATCCTATCTGCTGTGCCAGCCTTGTTCATCTGGTCGATATACGACCTCATAACGGCCTTTCCGAAGCCAGATCTCTGGTACTCTGGCCAAGTCGCCAGCGCGTGCATAGAGATCGTCCTGCCGTTCTTGTTGTGACCGACGTCGTACACGGCCTGAGGGTCTGCCTTCCAATTGGCCGGAACAGCCATGTCCTCGTCCTTAACCTTGGCATTGGTCGACCTGGTAGCCATCACATGTGCAAGGAGTTTGTCGGTTTCAGAGGACTCCTCCTTAGTGACGAAAGGGATGTCGTTAGGGACTGGAGAAGGCAGCTCCGCTCCAGCTCGGAGAAAGAGGCCGATGGAGAGCTCTGGGCATACCGTCAACCGGTATTCGATCTGTGATAAGCGATTAGATACACGATGGGCATGCTTTTATGATTTCGAGGCTAATAGCCAGGGCTTGGCAACATGAGCCTGGATCGCGTACTTTTTCACGAGTGGCTCCCTCAGCGGGCGGGAACGCCGCTTGTTCCATTGCCAAAGCTCGGTCGACATCGTCGATGGTATAGAATCGGGCGTAGAGTGCCATGATGACGACGCTGAAATACGATGCCAAGTGTGTAGATGGAAGAATTTCCGAGGATTGACCAGGCCAATTGCCAGTGGCCAATGGATTTGCTTTATACTTCAATCGGATCCGGCGTTACTCATCCGTGGTGGGGACCGGGAAGGATTCTTGGCTGGCGGCCGACCGAGAGCCCGGAGAAGCTATGACCGACATGGCTGTCAAAAACGCCCTTCACCATGGAAAAGCCTGCGGGTGTTAGTTCACATAGGTAGGTCATTTGACGATTGACATAAACCTTCTCAAGCAAGAGAATTTCTCTGGGTTCAAGTCATTGGTTTACCCCCGGTTCGTCCTTGAAGTTGACTCACCGCCAATACCGGTTCTTCCTGCACTTGAGTCATGAAGGCGATTAATCTTGTCAAGGAGGCCACGCTCTCGCGCAATGTCGTCGCCCATGCCTCATTACTTAGTTAAAGAAGCCACAGAAGGCGCACGAATTGAACCCTGGATAGATGATACGCATGGAACTAGGTATGTCTGAGGCGACGAAATGGTGCCCATTCAGCGCTTTAGTGTGCTCTATTCAGCCATTGGCCTCGTGGGGGGCCGGATTTACCACCAGATTACAAGCCTTGCTCCAGTATCGCCAATGCGTCGCTGCAACAAGAACTCTGTATTAGTAGATTGACATCGGTCTGGGAGCCAATCCCGTGTCAAGGTTCAAGCGCAGATCTAGGAGGTTGGAGAAGATGAGTCAGTGCAGCCCGCAATCGGAGACCAAAGCTGAGTGAACAAGCAAACGCGTTGATGAAGTTGCAATTGAGTATCAATTAAGCTACGGATGTCGCATCCGAGTCGGAACTCGCGATGCTTGACAATGTCTGTGATGGAGATGCAACAATGACGCCCCATACAAAATGCCATTTCAAGGGCGTCCTCGGGATCGCTCCCCGCGTGAGGCCAGCAGTAGCATTTTTCTCCAGACAGTTTCCACTTTGGGACTTGGCCATGTATGGCCGAGTTATGAATAAATCCAATTGGACTGGCTTAGCTTATGATCTGAGCAAAAACCTTTCTTTCTCGGAGCTTACATGTAATTCGTCCGCCCCTTGACGCCACACTAACACATTGCAACCATCTACGTAAAATAAATCCTTCTCCTCTCGCCTCATGTACAAAATCTCCAAATAGTTCCCAAATTTGACTGAGAATGCACATGGCTTGCATTTAGGCCCTCGGTCTCGTGAAGTTCATGATGCTCGCCTGACGATTGATCCTTTAGATACCCGTAGTCAGAGTGCCCGAGACCGGACAAAAGACAACGACGACGCATCAATTAACGCCATATAAAGTCAAAATAAGAAGCCAGTCTGTGGATTTATTGTCAAGTAATGTTTTTGTTTGCCATTGAACATCACCAAAGTGAGTACTTGACTGCCTCCGAAGCAAGACAAGAATGCTGGAAGAACTCCCACTCGACAGGACCACCACTCGCGCGTCCAGTCAGCCTTCCATCCACCACCATCTTACACAGCAGACCGAACCACCTCTTTCAATCCCCGATGGAGGATACGGATGGGTCTGCACGATATGTGTCGCCGTTATAAACGCTCATTCGTGGGGCATCAACACTGCCTACGGCGTGTTCTTGGCCCATTACATCTCGGACCAGACGTTTCCTGGCGCCAGCCGGCTGGAATATGCTCTAGTTGGTTCCTTGACCATCGGTTGCACCCTGCTCATCTCGCCGCTCGTCACTATCATTGTGCGAGAGTTTGGCACGAAGTCCACGATGCTGTGCGGAGCGCTCATTCAGTCCATCAGCCTCATCTGCGCCAGTCTCGCCACCAAAATATGGCACCTCTTTCTGACGCAGGGCGTCCTCTTCGGAATCGGAATGGGCTTGCTGTTTCTACCATCTGTCGGCCTCGTTGCACAGTGGTTCACTAAGCGACTCGCCCTCGCCAGCGGCATCACCAACGCTGGGGCGGGGCTGGGCGGATTGACGTACAGCCTCTGCACAGGAGCAATGATCCAGAATCTCGGTCTCATTTGGACCTTACGCATCTTGAGCCTGATCACTTTCATCGTCAATGTCACATTTACGGTACTCATCAAAGACCGATACAAGACGCTAGCCCCACGGCAACTGGCATTCGACACGTCGCTTTTTCGAAGGATCGAGTACGTCCTCGTCCTCGCCTTTAGGGCCTTCAGCATGCTAGGATACTTTGTCCTCATCTTCACCTTGGCCAATTACGCCAACGAGATAGGACTCGACGCATCACAAGCAGCAATTGTCTCGGCCATGTTCAGTCTAGGGCAGACAGTTGGCCGCCCAGTGCTTGGCCACCTCGGCGATTCGTTTGGACGCATCAACATGGCCACCTTCACGACGCTCTTAGTAGGCATACTCTCACTTACGATCTGGGTCAACGCAAAGACGTACGGAGTACTTCTCCTCTTCTCGCTTCTTGGAGGCATTCCAGCTGGCACATTCTGGATCAGCGCTTCGCCCATCCTCGCCGACGTAATAGGACTTGAGAACCTACCGTCTGGCCTCAGCATCCTCTGGCTGGTGCTGGTGCTCCCTTCGACGTTCAGCTCACCAATCGCCCTACAAATATTCTCAAAGACTGGGAGCTACATAGGAGCACAGCTTTTTACTGGACTTGGATTTATCGCAGCCGGCGTCTGCATGGGGTTGCTTCGAGGTTGGGCTATTACCCGAGCAAAATCCTTGATGTCCTCGTCGGCGGTGCAAGCTGACTCTCAAACAGAATCTCAGGGGCCATCAAACAATAGGTTGGGACATGTAAACATTTGGAGCACGGTTACAAATTCGGTCAAATGGGCCAATGTATAAAGAGACCTTTTCCTTTGAGTTGAGCTGCCTGGAGTGTCTACCAACAGCTCCAAATTGTACTATTATTGTTAAAGCAATTCCAATCGATGCTGATAATGATGCGCAAAACCTTGTTACCGCCCGGTGACCTTACAATCTTCCACCCCCATGGCGCCACCGTTGCGGGTGGCTGCAATCCGACCCGTCAAATTTGGGGCGCCCTCCCGTCGACCAGGATCGCTGGCATTAGGGCATCGTAGTAGAACCTTTCAGGGCCTTTTATTCTCCGTCAGCCGATGTGTCGCGATTTTCGTAGGCTGTCAGAAGGCTCGCGCCCAGCCAATGTAACAATGCGACAGCTGCCACTCCTGTTGCCATTGAGAACCCTCCGGGCGGGGTGGGCGGCCAGCCTTCGAGGGCACAGAACACCAAATCTCCGATGCTGAAGCCCAGAAAGAGGTCCCGGCAACGCCGGTGGAACATGTAGTACTGGGCGCGGGCCAGGAAGCCCAGTTCCGGGGCGGCGAATGGAGCTGGCCCAGCGCTTTGAGCCTCGATAGCACACAGGCCTACTCCGATTGCAGTAATGATCTTGAGCGCGATCGCCATGGTTGACAGCAAGACGGGATGACCTTGGACTTTGTGCTTCGGTCGACGGCGGAAAGACGTAGGCGAGTGGGAGTGTTTCTTTCAGGCGTTTGTTGATTGTGGCTTGAGATTCGGTGTCTGGGAAAACGACTGCCAAAATAGAGTAGGCTTCTGGATGTTTGCCTTGCGTTGTTTGATTGTGACTTGTGGTTCAGTGCCTGGAACGATTTCAAAGATAAATTTGAGTCGAGGAGGGTGAGTGGCCAGCAGTTGGAAGGGGGGACCAGGTCAACTTGTATTCTCGGAGTCAATCGAGAAGTTTCGACGATGTACCTAGGAGTGACCTTCTGTCAAGAACGCGTCGATTGGGCATTTGCTTGTGAAATGTAGTTGCCTGGTTGTGCTGAAGATGCCACTCCTCGTGCCGAATTTAATCCAGCACGTCACATCCAGGCAGGGTCCTACCCTTTCACAGTTCGTGGCAAGGACGCTGGCCTTTGTGCGCAGACGGGAGTCTGCAAATGAGTCATTGGTAGACACGATCAAAATAAGAACTTGCGCAACATTGAGAGGCAGATGGCAAGGATCTCTGCAAGGCACAACCTAGACTTCTGCTGAATCTCAAGCGTCGCATGGAGAGGCATCCTCGATAGCGAAGTAACGCCTTGCAGGCTGCACCCTAAGGACTTTCTTCAGCTTCTAATACCGTGGCGGCCAAAGCCTCCTTGCTGCATGCTTTTGCCTACCTTTCTCTCAAATGGCCTTGGATTGAGACTAAAGAAAGTGTGACGGACATTGGCTTGCTGATTTTGGTAGTGATGGAGCTGATCTAGCAAGTTCGTCTCGCGGTGCCGATTGCCTCAAACTTCGATCGATCGACGGTGGTGGTTTCACACTCGCGCAGCATAGAAATGACGGGCACTTGCATTGGACCAGTTCTTACCCAGAATGGGGGCCCTCAGCAGGAGCGCGTCATCTCGTCATTGGAGGAAGCTTCTCGACCTTGAAGAGCATGAGCAACATTTGGCCTCAACTGTGGAATGACATCCTCTCCATTTGATGGAATTTCATCTCTAACATTGTCCAAGTTCCCCTGTGCTCATGATTCCCTGCCTTTGCCTCTGCGTCCCGTCAGCCAGACATGCACCGCCGACAGAAGCGACTAGGACCCAACTGCGGTACTATGGTGGCTGCCTCTGCCTCGGCCTCTACCTGTGTTTCGTCGACCCAAGCGACCCAGCTGCGGTACTACTGTGCCCGTCTTCGTCTTTGCCTCTTCCTCTTCTCGATAGGCACATTCATCAGAGTCAACAGCACCGAATTGTGGCACTGATGCCTCTGGCTCTTCCTCAGATCCTTGCCGTNNAGATCCTTGCCGTCAACTTCAACCTTGCAACCACACTCCAATCTTAAGTTTGCCGCCCACGCCGAGTCAACCGACCACGATGACTTCGCCGTCCGCGACAGCCACAAGGCTCGCGGTCACGGACGTTGGACCCAACTACGGTACTACTGTGCACGCCTTCATCTCTGCCTCTTCCTCTTCCTAATAGATATTCAGCCAAGAACGTCGGACCCAACTACGGCACTATTATGGCTGCCTCTCCTCCACATTGACCTAGACGACCCAACTGCGGCACTTCTGCGCCTGCGCTTGCGCCATTGCCTGTCTTGGGCAGCTCTTCAATCATCACATCTACCTTTGACAAGCCTTATCAAGGTAGGCTGCTTCCACGAGCCTAGGAACCGTGGCCCAACGCTAACCCAATCACCTAATTTAGGCTTCCTTTCCAGAACGAGAAGCATCATGGCGGCACTACCAAATATGCCAAACACAATTCTTCCGCGAGTGCCTGGTTGTAAGTCTTTCTACCTTTGAAAGAATACTGATATGGCCTCTAACATGTTGCAGCATGATCTGTGCCCAACCTCAACTTCGATCTCTTCTGCTTGTGATCCAGCTTCCACAACAAAGAACACAGTCAACCTCAACTTCGATACCACTGCCTCAGACTCTACCTTCAAAGGACACCATAAACGCTGGTAGCGTAACGACTACCCCCTCCCCTCACAGTTGAGGCCTTCTGTGCCGTGATAAGCCGGCCTTCCATTCTCTGGGCTCATTTTGTCAAGCATAGACTTTTGCGGCTCTTGTATTGGATTCTTGTGGGAGTTTGGTCATGGCAGCTTGGAGCTCTGTTGTATCTGGGACTGTTGTGTTGGAAAAGTTGGAAATGTGGTGGAATTGGGGCTCTGAATAGCTTTATGCTATTCCTGTTGTGTGTATGTATTGGGACGAGATGGATTGAAGATAGAAACGGAGACTTCAGCAATGGCAGACGGAATCGTCACTGGTACACTTCTGTTCTGTTGGTTGTCTAATGTTTAGCTAAGCTTTTGTCTTTCTTTTTCCATTTTGAACGCCAATGTTTTGATTCTTCATAGGCATGGCTTAGCCCGTCTGTACATATCCTTAGGCCTGCTCTTTCTTACGGTGCTGCTCATAGGCCCTGCGTCCCTCTTCTTTCAACTTGGAGTCATCTGGCCTGGACAGCTCTACCTGCGGCATGAGGATGAAAGCGAGCACGAAGCCAAGGGCTGCCAGTCCAGCCCCAATGAGAAAGATGATTCGGAAGCCCTGCCTGTATGCTGGGATAATTATTGAGCGAACTCTGTCGGCCTCGTCTGATGACACGGTATCCAAGAATGTCTCGGGATTCCCCAACAGAGTGGTTGTGTCCTTGTCGTCAAGGTCCAGTGAGGACAAAGACCCGGCCAGAACATTGTTGCTAAACAGAATTAGTTGGTTAATCTTGAAATGAGGATATAATCACATACAGGACTGTGCCGCAGACTGCGAGACCCAGTGTAGCTCCCAGGTTTCTCACAAAGCTACAGACGATTGTTAGCTCATGAATCCTAGATACACCCCATCCACACATTTGCTTACTTTCGGAATGACGTGACAACGGCCATGTCACGCCTCTCAACACCAGCTTGCGTGGCAATGAGTGCACTATTTTGTGTGGTCAGACTTTGAAGAATTACAAGTTATTGAATAGACTCACGGCTGAAGAGTATTTCCGACACCTATTCCAATGAGAACAGAGTATCCGATCTGCTTGTCAACTCCAGTGTGTTCGTCAAGGGTTGACATCAAGCCAAGGCCAACGGCCCAGCACAGCCACCCAAAGAGGATGCATTCGCGGTATCGACCAACCCAGTGCACTACCAGCCCCGAAAGGGTGCTACTAGCTGTTTGCAGCAGGGTTATGGGTAGCAGCATAGCTCCCGCTTTTGTGGCCGAGTATCCGTATACCAGCTGGTAGAACGAGGGGACGTAGTAGACCTGCATGACAAAGTTCCAGCCGTTGATAGCCATCGTTAAGCAGGCTCCGTTGACAATCTTGGACTTGAAGATATGTACTAGTTGATCATGTTAGTCAAAAGCTTCACTAACCCACAGGATGTGGTATACTCACAAGGAATCAATGGATACCGAGGGCCTTTCCACTGCCAGAAGATAAAGGCAACTGAAACAGCTGTGCCCACTGTCAGAGTCACAATGACGGGCGCTGAGTTCCACGAATACTCTTTGCCTCCCCAAGTCAAGCCTAGAATGACAACCGTCATTCCAGCCAGGGCGAGAAAGATGCCCAAGAAGTCGACGGCCTTGAGCTTTCTATAACACATGATCAGTTCGAACACTCTTCAACGAGGATACAGAGGGACTAACAGTTTCCAATCTCCTTCGACTTTCTTGAGCGGCATAAAGAACAGCACGCACAAAGTCGTGACCAGTGTCAGCGGCAGCTGCATGCGAAAGATCCATCGCCATGAATCTTCCGACTTGGAGGAGAGAGCACCGCCAATGACTGGGCCAACGCCATTGGCGATGGCGACAACTGCACCCTAATTCAAAGCCTTGTTAGCATTTCGCAGACGGAGTCGCGTATTTTACTCACCAGAATACCCTGATACTTGCCCCTCTCTCTCAATGGCACAACGTCGCTGACAATCAGCTGCGCGACAGTCATTAGCCCGCCTCCTCCGATACCGGTAAAGGCACGAAAAATGGTGAGTTGCAGGACGGACTGAGCAAGGGACGAAGCCAGGGAGCCGATGAAGAAGATGGCAAGTCCTGTGAGGAGGACGATCTTGCGAGACCAGATGTCGGACAGTCGTCCGTACATCAGCTGCCCAACTGTCGATGTTCTGCAAGACGTGTCAGGGTTGTTTCTTGCACTTGCACACACGATACTCACATGAAATATCCACTGGCTATCCATGAGACTTCGGCCGTCGAGCCCAAGGCGCTTCCGATGATGTACAAGCTGGTCGCCAGCATGGTCTGGTCCATCAGTGCCAAGAGGTCGGCACTTGCACATGCCAGGAAGATCTAGACACGTTAGCTACCATCCAGAATTTGGTGCCTTGGGTATCTTACCGTGACGATTGCCCTCTTGGGCACATAGTTTGTCTGCTCGTTGAACTGGTGCACCTTTGCATCATCGGGCTCCCCATCAGCCACGATGGTTCTCGTCGAACCAATGTTGTGGCTCATGACGGCCGTGTTGTTTGGCTCACGGCCTATCGCTGTATCAGCAGTCATCACGTGAGGTATCTTGAAGGCTGGCTGGGTATGATCAACGTCTCTTTCGACCAAGTCGAGCAGCAAAAGCAGCTTTATTCTAACCTCGGAGGTAGAAATCGAACAAAAAACCACGTCGATACCAAGCGATACCGCTTCGGCTTAATCGGACGCATCTCCTTTTCGCCCGGCGATCGACACGAGCGGCGAGAACCCGTTTGGCTGAGGCCAAAAGAAAAGACACACCGCTCAACTACCGGCCAACTACCGCGCGCGGCCTTTAATGAGGGGGGCCATCGAGCCACTATGCTCTTCTGTTCCTCCCGCTATGTTTAAGCCTAAATAGGTTAGTATAGGGCAGAAAATATTATT
>JAADYS010000135.1:0-20906 GCA_012931995.1 Fusarium albosuccineum | reverse complement strand
ACGTGATAACACTAGGCTCAATTAGGAAGTCGCAGAAATCGCGCCTTCCCCTTAGCGAGGCTTTGCCAAGGAACACACAGATAACAACAACACACACATCGTTACATCTGACAGTAATAGCAGCCTAGGTCAGGCCTGGGCTATAAAAGAAGAAGAAGAAAAAGAAGGAAAAGAGGTCTTATTAATGAGGCTCATGAGAGCCAGTTATAGTAGCTATAGCTACAAGAGGTCAATCCATACAAGGGTCCCTAGTCTGATACCCTAGGGACCCTCACGTAAGGAGGCCGGGCTAGGGCCTTTTGGCTGGCCCTAAAGGGCCCTTCTACGGAGGAAGAAGGTCGGTCGCGGCAGCCGAAGCTGCCAAGGGAGGTCAGGCAGCCGAAGCTATAGAGGAAGGTCAGGCAGCTAAAGCTGCAAAAGGGGATCACGGCAGCCATAGTTATGAGGTTATTACAAGGCTGGCTAGTAGCCAGAATAGAGCCCTTTATCTAGCACCAAAGGGCCTCTCTAAGAAAAGAAGGTTGATTATAGTAGCCATAGCTATAGAGGAAGAAGGTCGGTCGCGGCAGCCATAGCTGTAGAGGAAGAAGGTCGGTCGCGGCAGCTGTAGCTACAGAGGAAGAAGGTCGGTCGTGGCAGCTGAAGCTGCTAAGGGAGGTCGGGCAGCTGAAGCTACAGAGGAAGGTTAGGCAGCTGAAGCTGCGGAGGGTCGTGGGCTCGTGATGCCCTCGTTAGAGCCCTAGGAGGGCCCTGACCGTGTTGAGGCAAGCATCGCAAGGAAGGTTAACTTCTCAAATCCCTTCCTTGCGGCAGCTGTTAGAGCCCTGTCCAAGGAGAGTTGGTATTAGCCCAAGCGATGGTCCAGGGTACGTTGCAGCAATCCTATTTCATAACTCCTCGCAACACTTCCCAGGTTCATTCTATTGGAAAATCGAAGAAGATACTAATGAAAGCTTTATCAAAGCATAAAATAAATTTCAATTCTTCTTGTATTACTAACCTCAACTTAACTCAATTGATCAGGTCGAGGGCAAGACACAAATTCGCTACCAGCACAATCTTCGCCTCTGTGAGCTCAAACATAAAGCACAAAATCATGACAAGTGGGCAGACCTCACTTCAAGTCACCCGTACAAACATCTAATATGGACCGTTCATATTTATTTCGTATATCATGACTAATATCATTTCGCTGCCCATCTCTTTGCAGTACATAGGGACTCCCTCATGCGTTTCCCCAACAGAATCCCAAGCCGGGTAGTATTCTCCCCAACTCCACGCCGCCGTTAATGTCGAGTTCAGTGTGACCATGTCCACCGGCCGTCCATTCGCCTTGCATTCGTCATCGTCGTTTGCTAGCAGAGAGGCCGTAAAAGATGTGAGGAACTCGGCAACGTCTCAGTCGGGCACACAGTATCCATCCTAAATAACGCCTCGTATATGTGGTATATTTCGTGTCTATTCCCATCCCTCAGAAAAACCAGAACCGCATGCACCTTGGGGAAAGAAATTCCATCCCCGTAAAATCATGCTGAGAGTGCTCAGTGCCGTCTTCTGAGCTCCCAGCCAATAGTGTCACAAGTATCTTGCCATATCCGCTGCCATCCTTGGACAGGGGCTGTTCAGAGCAAGGGCAGGCGCGAAGAAAAGAAATGGCGGGTATCATAATGCCGTGTAATCAAGACACCCCGCTCCGAAAGCTCCGGTATCAGATCGCAACTTTAAGGAACAAAAAGATGAAGAGGGAGAAAAAAGCATTGCGCTCGCTGATCATGGTTGACTCGTCTCGCGTTCTTCCCGTATCGACGCCATCGAGGAAGCCTGCCCGACTCCTAGCATCGACGAGTGACTCAACGGTGGCATCCCGGCCGACGGCTTCAACCCCGTAGCCGAAGGGGCACCGCTGGGAGCCGAAGTTCCACTGTCGATCTTCTGTTTCGTGAGCTGAGCGGGATTGATTGCACCGTCGCCGTTGGCAGATCGTGCATTTGGCGTCTCGGCAGACAGCTCTTTGTGTAGTGGCGATGAAGGTGAATTGGACTTTTTGCTCCGTGCATCGCCATTTGCTGTGTTGCCGCCTCGAGACGAATTGCGAGGAGAAACCCGGCCCGTCTACATACGTGGTTAGCACAACAAATCACACACCACTGGTGATCAAGAATCTTGAAGCTTACCTGCTTGGCCCATCGTAGACCACAGCTGTTGCAGAGATCTCTCTGACCACTGGGCCCTCTCCGCCACTCAGGGGTATTTCTTGTGTGGCAGTTGGCGCAGTCCCGAACAATATTGCCAACGCCCTTTCTCCTCTTGCGCTTCTTCTTGTTCGAGAGAAGGCCCCCGAGTTCCTCAGCCAGGATGCGGTTAACTTTCTCCATCTGTCGCAATTCAAATTGCCAGCTAGAGCACTTCGTTGTCCTCAGTTCATCAAATATATTATCGTCAGAAGCCAATGCCGCGTCCTGAGTGCCTGGCGCCAACGCACCTCCTGCGGGCTGTGAGACGAAACCTGATCCTTGATGGCCGGACTGGTTATCCGACCTTGGAGTTGCAGCAACTGATTTGGAGCCTGAAGCGCTTGCCGGGGCAATGTTTCGAGATGACGCCTTGAGGAGTTTCGTCTGCGCCAGCAAGAAAGACGGCTTTTGACCTTCAGAGGCATCACCAGGATACAGAGTGGTTTGAGCCTGCAGCACCTGGCCTCTACGGTTCTGGACCTCGTGTTTACAAGTGACAATCTTTCCACGTCTCGCCTTTTCGACCGTGCGACCGAATTCTGGTCGTGATTCCTTTCGCATGAGGTCTTGTATGCTCGTTCCCACCAAACTTTCTGGCTGAAGATCGAGAAGTGACCTGATATTGGACGAGACGTACAAAAATAGGCCTGATGTTGAGAGCTTTGTCCAGAGTTCGCTGTCACCGATACCTCCGTTGGCTTCGAGGTTGCGGCGGCTGAGGGCAAACACGGGTCTCTTGCGACCCACCAAAATAATGCACTTCCGACCTTTTCCTTGCTCGACAAAAAGCGATCCATGGCTTTCAAACCATGTGTAGCCGCTGTGCTTTCTGCGGATTCGGAAGACGATATTGACGGGGTTTCCAGAGGTCGTGTCTTTCAGTTCGCGAGTTACGGGAACAATGTCGGATGGGTGGCACACTGTTGAGAGGGAGTTGCCAACAAGATCGGCAGCATCGTATTCGAGGACTCTCTTGCAGGCCGGCGATAGATAGAGGAAAAGGCCCTTGAGCGAAAGGACATGAACGACGTCGTCGGTGTTCTCGAGAAGCATTTTATCCCACGACTGCTTATGCCAATCCGAAACAAGCCCCTTGGGGGTGAACTGTTGCAATAGGGTCGAAACATCGTCTACGCCTAGCGTCTGTCCGTTTTCGGGCTCCCATTGACTCGACGGCGGCGGTGTCCAGATGTATTGTCCGATGTCGCTATGTTTGTAGTTCACTTTAACGCCACCAAGCTCCTGGTTAGAGGCAATGGCATCGGGGCATTCGACGAGGTCAATCTGAAAGCCAATGAAGTATCTGATTTCATCCGTATCCCAGGGGATTGGAATCATTGTTAGGAGATTTAGGAACGGTTTGCCGCCTTTTCGATAATTGATGAGACTCTGCTGAACCTCTTTACCCTCGTGAATCATCTTCTTCAAGTTGTACACAGCGCCGTCGTCGACAAACTCGCGCTTTGAGCCTGCCTCTACCTTGCCGTCTGGGGCTTGAAGGAAGCGGCAGTTTTGGCCAACAATCTCATGGCGGCTGTAACCGGTGAGGTTCTGGAAATTATCGGAAACGTAAATGATAGGGCAATCGTTCATTGTGACATCGCACACGACAAAGGCACAGGACATATCGACAGCACCGAGCTGGATTTTGGGAGCCTTGCGTGTTGCTACCAGCCACAGGGCCTTGAGCATGTCAAAACCACTCTTTGAATACACCGTCTTCTCCTTTGACTCTCGCGGCGTGGAGACATTTGTCGGTGTCGTAGCAACGGACGTGCTTGTGGGTTGAGTGACGGTAGAAGAAGACATGGCGCTATGAGACTGCGGCTGCGGAGGAGAAATGACGGAGCCAGAAGCAGTTGAGACCTGACGGGAAAGGGTTGGCATGTTCTGGTTCATGTCGGCCACACCCGAGTTATATGACTGAGGTCCGCCCATCATATTATCGCTAGGCTCTTCTACCGCGTCTATAGCAGTTGTCGCTGGAGCGGAAACCCGATTCGTAGTGGGTGTAGTATTCTGAGGCACATTCATTGACCCATCATCTGGTGTGAGATCCATGGAAAAGTCATTCCCAACTGGAGTATTGAGCTGTCCTTGGGAGAACTGGCCAGCCATGGGATTCCCCGCCGGAGAATAGAGGGCCATGGGTGAGCCGTTTGCCGCCATTTGCCCCACGCCAACACTCATATTCGCGAACGTGGAGGGGATCATGGACCCCATCATGTCTGGAGAGATGCCCGAGTAGTCGTTGGGATCCGCGGTCATATAGTTGCCCATCTGGTCCGACATGGCGAGCGAAGTGTTGATCGTGGGAAACCCGCTGGACATCTGTTGATTAAATTGAAATGAGTTGAGATCGTTATTATCGGCACCAAATGCCATCATGTCGTTAGTGCCGACGGTAGACATCCGCCTCTGTCCCTGCTGCTGCGGTTGTTGGGTCATCTGGAACTGGCCCATGGGGTTAGTGAAGACTTGAGGTATGCTCCGTCGGCGGTACAGCTCGTTCTGGTTGTCGCGAATAATGTCGTCGAGAGAGTCTCCTCCGGGGAGAAGAGAAGGGTCATGAACCATGTTGGGGGGCATTTGATTCTGTTGGTTCTGCTGGTTCTGCGGATGCTGGAACCGCTGAGGTGGCTGGTGGTGTTGACGGGGGTGCTGCTGCTGCTGCTGTTGCAGCTGGTCGGGAGAATAGAAACCATCCATAGCGAAAGCATCTGGCAGGATGGCCTAGCCAGGCGCTCAAAAGGGTGAAGGGCAAATGTGTCTCGTATCGCGCTCAGACAGGAAGTGGATGGTGCTTCGTCGAGTTCCGAGAGTTGATGAGGTTGAACGTTGAATGATGTGACACTGGATCCAGAGAAACCAGTACCCAGGTCGATGGAAGTGAACCGGAGTAAGGGAGAACAGAAGTCTTGACGAGGTAGAGGATTTCGACGATCAAGTCGAGACTGGTCGAGTCGAGGTTGGTGTTGTGGATCCGTCCGGAGAGAGCGAGAGGCCGAGCGAAAAAGAGAGGGAAAGACGCTGGGCAGATCAAGTCGCAGAAGGTAACGATGCGCGGGGGTGGGTATTGGTGCTCGCGCGAGTTTGTAACGCTTCTTGGCTGGGCAGCGAGTCAAGGCGACGGGTCAAGGGCTTCAGGCAACGTTGAGCAAAATGCGGCGATAATACAGCGATGAAAGGAAGTCGAAGTCGCGGGTCGAAGCCGGATCGCGCTGGGTCGAAAGGGGGGAAGGTCGCTATCGCTGGAGGGGAAAAAGAGAGGGATGCAGAAGTAAGAGTCCGGTATGGCGACGGAAGAATGAATGGGAATGCGTGAGAAGTGGATGGATGGTGTGTGGGTGGGGGGGAGAGTACGGAGTACCAGCGAGGGAAATGGTGGCCGCTGGGTGGTGGATTGCGGATGGAAGGCGATGGACTGTGGTGACTGCCGTTTTCTGCTCTGGAGCAGTTGCAAATGCGCACCCCGTCCGCCCGTTTCCAAGTCTTGGAAGGTGGATCCCGCACGGTAGGGTACTTGTAGCTGCCAGCACCAGCACCGTTTGGCGGCGCCCGACCAAGGTACAGTACCTGCCACCGAAGACGCAAAGCGCACTCGCCCACCTGCTTCCTGTGGGGGGAGCAGGAGGCATAGGCAGGAGCCTACTGCCCAGAATGGAGGGGGAAGTTAGGGAAGGGATCAACCACGGGTGGTCCCTGTGCCTTTTCGCAGCACCTAATTTGCACTCTAGCAGGGTCCCAATCAGGGCAGGTGGCCTGTACTTTTTGAGCCAAGACAAGTACTTGAGATTGGCGAGCTCACCTTTACGCTCATCAACCAAGCCCATCTCTTGAGTCTGTCCTCCCCAGTCCGTGGAAAAGACATGATGGTACCTCGTCAACAACGAATCGAACGGCTGGCTGAACGCACCCGTGCAAGGAGAGGGAAAAACCCAAGCGAGGTCTTGTATGAGAATGGAAATCAGTTGTTAGCCTCGGGTTCACACCCACTCTCTCTCTCTCACTCCCTGCAGCGGGGTTTCTGGCGGTACCGGTCGCTCGGGCAGGGCCGAAAGTTTGCGGCATCCTTCGTTAGTAGCATCTCGGCATTTGACTTGTGTGCCGTTATCTTCTTCTTTCTTCTTGACTGAAATTGACAACTGTCTTGTACAAGAGAGGATCGAGACGCCGGTCGACAAGGAGAGACATGGCATGTGAAGCCGTTTTGCCTCGCTTCCTCGCTCGGACATGCTGCAGGGACCATTGTCTCATGGCTTGATCCTGAGAGTAACATTGTGCTGTTACTACCTATTCTTGCTTGCTCCAGACCGACAGACCGGACGCCCGTAACCTAATGGTTCTGCAGTAGGTAGTTGAGACATGCCGTTTTCTTCATACCTGTGCCTTGAGCTCTTGTACGGGCAAATGCTCTTCTTGTAAAAGGTCATGCATGCCAAGCTGCCATCTAACACCAAAAACACCACCGACATCTACCCTGACCTACCCGTCCCGCAGCTGAGACAAGATCTTCATTCATTCCTTTCCCTCCCTTTCTCGCCTTCTCAGCCTCTCGGACTGAAGCCTCCAGCACCTGGTTCTATTCTACACCAGTCTTGGCGGACTGATCCAGACGTGACTCATCTTTCTACTATTTCTGACCAAGTCTCCTTCTGCAAACCTTCCCTTACTCAACAAATCTACCACTATCGATCCTAAACTTCTAATCTAACATCAAAGAATGTGGTTGTACCAAGTAGTTGTAGTGACAGAATACGTTCTGACTGATCAAGATAACTCTAATGTTTGCATTAAAGGCGCCAGGTGGTGTCAAGTATATAGCCTACTCAATCAAAATGCCCCCTTATTTTGCCTCGACGCCGAGCACCGACGTCTTCTATCTCCCTTCTTATTCACGCCTCAAGACCCAGCGAGCAGCTGCATGATCCTGGCCCCATAGCTGCGACAGCCCGGCGGCCGCTCACCAAAGTGTGCTGCCCTCCAGTATCCATATCAATATTTCCAATCATCTGAACACATGCTCGCCTACCATGGGCGCCTTGCAGCTGAACGGGGGCCTGGCCCCTAGCTGGCATCCTGTGGTAGTTCTTGGTATCATCTGGAAACAGCAGCAATATGTTCCTCATAAAATTGCACGCTTGTCATCCTGCCCTTGCTTTTGACCTTCGTGCATCATGTCCCGTGTAATAACTCCAAACATACGTAGCCCATCTCGCAACACAGGCTCTCCCGAGTGACAAACTTCGATATCTCATTGCATCTAGTTAAAGAAACCCATGATAGTTCGCTGAGCCTCGGGCGCAAATTGCTGCAAAAGAGGCGTGGGATCCACACCAGCCGTCGTTAGAAGCGCCTTGGTTGCGGCGGCCACACGGCTGGCTGTTTGTCCCTGAAGAGTCTCGGCCTCAAGAGCCTGGGCAATGAACACAAAGACCTTGGCAGCCTGGTTCATCACTGCTGGATGTCGCCTGTTGAGAAAGTCACGTGGTAAGCTTGTGCCAAATGGAATGAAGTAGTCAATGCGCCGAAATACTTACTGGTCAATCAGCTCAGCCAGGTATGCATAAGCATAGGGCGCTGCCTCCTCGTCGTTGGTCACGGGGAGCGTCTCTACCCACTGGGTAATTATGCTCTGCACGTCGCCCACAGTGCTCGCGTTGTAGTGGAGGATCTTCGCAATGGCCGCGCACGCATTCTCGGTTGCATAAACGTTGTCCTCATTTCGGGCATCCGCAACCTGGGTGACTTGGAACAGGAAGGGAACCGACCCGCCCAAGAACTGAGCCCAAGGAGCACCACCTCGGTGAGCCGCCACTCCGATGCCGTAGGCCGCAGCCTGGCGAATGGCAGCCGAAGAGTCTCGGCATCCATCAATAAGTGGTTGGGTGATGTAGTTAGCATATCGCGTGCTCTCCGGACCGCAGTACTCTAGCACATCGTCCATAATGCAGAGTCCCCACTGGCGTTGGGTAGGGTCGGGAGAAGCCAGGAAGCCCTCGTATGTGCTCATCAAGCGCTCCCAAGCAGGCAAGAATGCCGCACCGTGGTTCTTGAAAATCGCATGGAAAGCCTTGTTCATGTCCGAAAGAAGAGTCTGGTCGTCCTCAATAGCCATCAGAGTCTCCTCAGCCTCGTCCTCGACATCATCGGCGGTAGCGCCCTCCTTATCCTCCGCACGCTGAGCAACACGATCCTTGTAGTCCTCGATGGCCGAGTGAACCGAGTCGATGAACCGGCTCAAGTGGTCTGCAGTGAGACAGTCCTTGCCAACAACCTCCACTGACTCGTAAAAGCACTGGTACATCTCAGCCAGTGTGTCGATGGCAGGCTCCGCGGTAAGCACTTCCAAGAGCTTGTCGACAGTTGCAGTCCAGAGTCCACGGAGTTCGCTGGATTGAGGACCGTAAGCCTTCTTGTAAGAGCTTAGCAGCTGAGGAACGAGTTTGGCGGAGATGTAGCGGACAGGGTCATGGAAGAAGAAGGCAAGACCGGGCAGAGCAATCTTCTCCATAATATCCGCAACATAGGGGGCAAATGAGGCCTCAAGGACCTGGGCATAGACGACCAAGAGTTCAATGGCCATGTGCTTATCATCCATGGTGCTGGTCTTGATGCCAATCATCTTGCCCTTGAGGGGCACCAGCTCCCAGCCCTCCTCATTCTGCATCTGCTCAACTTGATCATCATCGTCAAGCAGCTGAATGTCGGCCTTGGCCATGGCGAGCTCCAGCAGCGGAGGCATGACGTTATGGAGGAAGGGAAGGAAGTCTGAGCCCAGAACGCGGCACATGCGGCCCCAGCAGTGCATGAGATATTGTGCCTGAGGATCGTCGGCGTCGGTGATGTTAGTCTGAATGTTGGCAAGGAGATTGACGAGGGTCATGGCATCTTGTCCCAAGCGCTCTTTACCCACAGCCAGAGCAATTAGGGTAGCGCATTCCATGGCCTTAGCTCGCAGAAGACGGTACTCTTTCTCGCTCTGGTTCTGGAGAACATTGACAAGTAGGGGCATAAGGGTGTCGTAGTATTTGGAGAAAGCGGCCTCTGCAGCATCTGCAATGGTAGCAATTGTGGACAGGGCCTGCTCCTGAACATACCGCTTCTCATTTTGAAGAAGCTGGAAGAGATGAGATAGCAGATCATCCAAGTAAGGCTCGAGAATGCTCTTTTCAGCTTCCTCGCAGAAGTTGACGAGGGCAGCAGCTGCGTGAGACTTGACACGGCCTTCAGGAGAGTCAAGTACAGGGATAATAGCCGTAAGAACTCGGTCGTAGTAATCAGTCTGCATCTTTGGAGCAAAATCGGTACTCATCTGGCCAAGCGCATTGCAGCCAGCCCATCGCACACGGGGGTGAGGATCTCGGAGAGCGGGGACCACCAGGTCGAGCACTTGGCTGAGCTCACCAATCATGAGGTCTCGGCAGCCCTCGGAGATGGCTGAGATAGCCATGAGTGCCGCATGTCTGTCCCTCCAGGCCATAGATGTCATCATACGGGGGAGCCAGTTGAAAGTGGGAGCCAGAATGGTCTGGCCTCCGAGCTTGTTGGCGAGTCGGTCCATGGTCTGTTCGCCAGCAACGTGGTTTTGATCACTCTCATCTTGATCAAACTATGGCGTACGGTTAGCGCAACGAGCCGAAAAGCGGGAGGTATACAGAGGGCACTTACATCGTCCGATGCCATCCATTCGGCAGCATCGTCGTCGTCCTCGCCCAGATCGGTCATGAGGCTCAGGCATTGAGTTATCATGTCATTCGTGTATGAAGGGTCCTTTCGGCAAATAGAAGGGGCGTAGTCGGCAAAGGTGGCCATGAGCTCAAGGGCGTTCTGGCGGCAGATGTTGTCCAGCTCCTTGTCCTGGATAACAGAGACGCTGAACTGAACTAGATTTTGGAAAAGAGGTTTAAACATCTTGGGGGCCGACTCTGCGAGGTCGATAAGGGCAACAAGCGCCTTGCTGAGGTCGTCGGAATCTTGAGAATCCTTGATCGGAGGAAGAATGTTGAGGACGTCGGGAATGAGGGCGTAGTACTTGGCTTGCCCCTTCTTGTTGATGGTCCTGAAGAAAGAGGCAAAGGCCTCCATGGCTGCGAGACGAACCTATAGACGTGGTTAACGGCGCTGTGGTATATAGGTGCAGGACAAAGAAATTGCCCCGCGGGAGGTGTGATATGTACCATGACGGCCTCGTCCTTGAAACCTTTCTGAAAAGCTTGGAGGACTGCCTCCTCATGCTGCTTCTCAATAATAGCGGGGGTTGTAGCGAAGACTCGGAAGGCATTTTCTCGTTTCTCGGGCTCGGGAGCTTGGCTGAGCTGGAAGAGGGCGCCTAGCAATTCAGGCCAAGGATCGCCTGTTGATGGTGTTAGCAAAGACGCGCACAGCAAAAGAGCACGGCAACTGAGTGACTAAAATACTCACCATTCTCCGTGTATTGCCTAGCAACCTCGGCAACAGCATCACTAATCTTGTTGCGAACAAGACGCTCTGATTCGGCTGCCAGGGTCTCGAGGAGCTTCTGGCGGATGACAGCGGCTTGGTCTTTGGCCAGAGAGATAAAGAGGTCGAGGTTCTCGCCAGACTCGATCTTGCGGGTCTTTGAAGAAATCCGGCGAAAAATGACAGCGGCAAAGGAGCGAGTCGCATTGTCACCGGCACCTTGGATCTGTTCAGCAAGGCCCATCAACAGGACCTCGGGTCGGGTCGCGGTCCAGTTGTTCTGCAGGTGCTCTTCGGCCTGGGATCGTATGCTGTTATCCGAGGACTGCAGAGCTTGCAAGAGCTGGGTCAGCTCTGCGTGAACGTCCGGCGGAAGCAGAGACATTGTTATGGAGGTTTGCTGATGGTGATGTCCACCAGCAGACGACGAAAGCGATGGCGGGGGATCTCAGTCGGCCGCGGCGAGAGGAGTGGTAGAGGTCGAGGAAAAGGATACAGTGTGCGAGAAAGCGGCGAGCCGTAGGAGGGCGCGGGCTTTGAGAGGCCGTAGGCGTCGCTTTGAGGGACGAGGATTCCAAGATTCCCAAATGGTGGGAAGCGGGAAAGAAAGTGAAGAGGGAGGGATGGATGGGAGCGAAATCAAAGTGGGGGAGGGGAAGCCCAAGGTCGTGTCCAGGTACCCCGCCAGCTATCGATTGCGGGCAAGATACTTGAGGTCCAACAAGAGCCCAAGAAAAAAAAAACAAAGGGTGCGCGGAGACGGGTCTGTCGCTAGTGTAAATATTTCACTGGGGTCGTTGGTGTCTGGCCGCTTTTTTATTTACATTCATATCGATAACACGCCTTTTTTTTCCTCCTTCACGATGTGGCAGAGCCTACCAAACTTTCTTCGCCTGCATATGCACATGTTTTGGATTGAATTTGCCTAAAATAAGTGTGTCGATACCTGAGGTGCCTCTGGTCAGACCGTCGGCCATTGGAAATGGATGGTCACGGCACGAAACAGTGCTTGCTTGACAGCAGCCAATAGCTGGGTGATGGGTATCATCGTACAAAGAGCTGCCGGGGACAAGCGGCCAAAATCATTGGCCGACTTTTTTCTCTCTCCCTCTTCTTTGCAGCTTCGAGTCTGGAGGCGTTTTCCTTGCTCAGGACCCCACCACCACCTGGCTTTACGCACGCTAACAGTACGAGTACAGTCTTGCTGGTACCTCTGTTAGTAGACTAGATAGGTATGTGTGGTATGGGGTGACGCCGATGACATGAGTCTGTGGAGGTCACCACGGCAGCAACTCTTGAACAAATTCGGCCATTCTAGAGGGTTGGATAATACTTTGATAACCATTAATGAAAGACTTCGCAGCTTTGGCTATTGTACAGCCTCGAATCTACCTTAATAAGCATCTGTTTACTTGCCATAGTGTAAGGGGATTCCGTATGCCTAAGACGAAACAACTAGGTATTCTGGCACGGGCTAGTAAAGCAATGCTTAGTTGGCGATATGGGTCCTGATTAAAAAATAGCATCAATGAATTCTCGTCGACAACTATTTCAACAATTAAACGTGATACACAAATTGCACGCCATGGCCTGCTGTAATCACTCCGACTCAAAAGGGATACGATACGGGACATCAGCTCGTCCTAGGCAAAGCCACAGACATAGGCTGCATACGTCAAAGTATACGTACGCCTCCCGATCTTTCCGTGTAAAACAGGAACGTATTCATGTTCCACCAGACCCAATTCAAGAGACTTGATTCGTTGAAGGCAAGCCATGCCGGTACCAGCATCTTGCGTCGAGATCTTTCAGCCCAAGGCCCCTGCTCGATTTCTTTGTTGCCCGTGACCGAATCGCGCCATGAGGACCGCAGCACCGGGCCCGGACTCGGAGCTCGACCAGGAATCCGAGCTACGGGCACGGGCATGGATAACCGGGGAGCTCCTTGTTCCAGCAATCCACAGGTTTTATCATCCAGTGACGTCTTGCTCTTCTTGGCCGCTCGTGATAAGCTCTGGCAGATCGTTGCGAAGCTATCCGGATAAGGTACATTCGGCGATGGATCTTCAGGTGTCGATTGTACATCAGCCAGATGCGGATATGAATCCATGCTCAGTAACCCGCAGCTTTTTGCTTAATACTGCAGATAAGCCGGCAATACGGGACCCCCTGTCACATATCTCGACAATGCCAGCGATTTGTGAATTTTATGTCACTCCAGCATGATTTCTCAATCAATTCCAATGGCCAAGCCAACAGCCGTCGACATTGCCCATAACCAAAGCATCGCGGGGCACGGCACTCCACCAATCCTGAGGCTATGTCATCATGCAAAAGCTCCCACGCTCGCCCCGCCCACTCATCACCTTGGACTGCAACCTCGTGCCCCTCGCGGCCCTCGCCTGTTCCCAGACCAACCTCCGCCGCATTAACCATTCCACTTCATCCGCCGCTCAGTCAACCCGCGTCCTTGGCGACCGTCCTTCTGACTTTTGTATCCTGACTCTTGGCCTGTGACTCTTCAAGTTGTGAACCCTCAACATTCATCAAGGTCGCTCACTCTACGCCTTGCTGCTCTTGCTCTCTCTGCTCCCTCGTCGCGCCATACCATCCATCATCTATCTCCTCGTCAATTGTTAACTGTCGCGACTTTGAAACAATCACCGCCATCCTGCCAGGCATTTCCGATCGATACGGTTTGTTCAATATCCCAAGCTGCGTCGCCTCTCCGACTCTCCAAGTCGATCATCGACCGTCAAGGCCATCAGCCAATTCATAGCGGGGTCGTGAATATAGCCTCTCCCGCCATGGACCCTTCTCCAGGCTCTGCTCCTCGCGAGCTCAAGGACGCCCGCGCAACCAGCTCAACCAGCCTCAATAGTGCCGCCTCCAACTCTTCCGCTTCTCATAAACCTCCCGCGCTCTCCCAGCGATCTCCCTCCGTCTCCATTTCCGCCGGTTCGGGCCCAAGCTCGGCCAAGTCTGCCCATCGCCAGAGCTTCGCCGAGAATCTTCGCAATGCGCCCTCCTCTCCACGCTCCCAACGGCATCCCTCTTTCACCCAGGCTGCTCTCCAGGAGCTGCTCAATCATCCTCCTGCGGGAAACAAGCATGCTAATCCCAAGTTTGCCGGTCGCGATTGGCGAGATGTCGCTATCGGAGAGCTCGTATCCCTGGAGGACGTGAAATGGGTGGAGCTCGACAACAGCGTCGAAGAGGCCACCAAAGTAAGCTTCCCACAGCGGTTTTTCGAGATTCCGTAAAGTTCGAGTCTCTACAGTCTTGGGCCAATTCATTTTACCGACCGCCAGGCTAACCACAGCTTGAATAGCTCCTCCTCAAAAGCCCTACCAACGTCGTCTTAGTCCGCGAGGATGCTTCCACCCAGACTGCCATCTCTACCTTCGATTACACCGATCTTAACGTCTACCTGCTCGTCGTCGTCGGCCTCACCAAACCTGAAGAGGATCAAGTGGACCTATTCAACTCCATCCTATCCAAGGCTCAACAAGGAGGCCAGATTCCTCTCCGGGATGTCATGCCCCTGTTTCGCAAGGAATCACTGGTCACCCTGCCCGGAAGCGAGAATCTCGCTCAAGCCATCCAGATCCTAGGCAGTGGCATCCATCGCCTATTAGTTACGGGCCCCAATGGCGAAGTTGTAGGCATCGCAAGCCAGCTGCGGATCGTCGAGTTCTTCTGGAACGAGGGCGTCAACTTTCCCTCTATTGACCGTCTTTATCCAGTTATGCTCCGAGACATAGGGATCGGGAACAAGGAGATTGTCTCTGTCAAGTGAGTTGCAATTTTGGTAGAATGGCCCAACACAGACTGACTTTTCCTAAAGTTCTGATTCGCCCTTATCCGACGCCCTGACGCTCATGAACAATGAGGGTCTTACTAGTGTTGCTGTAGTCGACAACGGGTTGAATGTGGTGGGTAACATCTCAACCAAGGATGTCCGACACTTGACCAAGAGCTCCAACGCCCACCTGCTTAACTCATCCTGCATGAATTTCATCTCGGTGATACTGAACGAGCGAGGTGTCGAGCATGGTCGCGACGTGTTCCCCGTTTTTTATGTCAATCCCTATTCGACATTAGCCCATACAGTCGCCAAGCTCGTTGCGACGCGATCCCACCGAATGTGGGTGGTCGAGTCGGCATCTCCCTCACCTTCGGCCCCCGCTACGCCCTTGATGGGACCGCAAGGGTTCACGAGCACGGGGGCGCCACCACCGGCTGTCGCAGCGGCATCATCCACCGCACCTACGAACCCAGCACCCCCGTCCCCCGTGGTTGCGGCAGCAGTACCAGTGTCGCCTATCCCTACAGCTGCCGTGCCTGCGTCTGCCATGGCGGGAGCACGCCTCTCGGGTAGACTTAGTGGAGTTATCTCACTCACGGATGTTTTGAACATGTTTGCGAAGTCGACGGGTCTTAACCCTGCCGACCCTGGTGAGCAGAGGGCGCGACGAAGACGCAGCTCGAGCAGCTCGGTGCGACCTAGCTTTGAATCATCGCGGGCGAGCTTCGATCTCCGGCGGTGATACAGACCGTAATGATTTAACACGGCGTGATTTGCGGAGTTTATCTGACTGCTGAGGAGTTTTTATGCGGCGACGGGTCATTTATGATTCTCGTTTCGATGGAATGAGACCGGTCAATGCCGTCTATAATGGGAGGTAAAGTCCTGACTCATCCAGGACACAAACTCTCCTTGAAAACCAGCAAGCCAGCTCCAATACTGAGCCGGCTTGCAACCCCAGAACTGGCAACCGGAGCGGGTACGCGTCTATTCGCGAAGGACATGTCTAGGTCTCGTTCTACATAAACCACACACTCTCTAGAGACTAGCATGATTCGACTTGACTCTTTATATGAAACAGGAAACTGGGGGGGTCACAACAGGCTTGTTGTGAGATGGACATGGGAGGATTAGCTACACATTATGATATGAAGTATGAAAAGCCGTTCTCCATGAGCTAGGTTGGCAATTTGACAAATCACTGCTCCAGCACGATCATCCAAGACGTTGGCGAGCGATCACCACCCAGATAGCGTCACAGGCAACCAGTAAGGATCACACAGAAGCCAGTAGCCAAAGGCATCGTGACCAATACTTTACATCACAGTAGTAAAACTTGCAGTCGCATAAGCGTTATATCACCTGTCAAGTTCTAGACTTTACAGCTCTGAATCGGCCACTGAGCCCAGCTTCCGTGCCACACCCAACGGATGAAGGATTTCTATCGTGGTTGTATCTAATTATCACCATGGCCTAAGCTTTAAGCAAAGTGCCAACCTAACGAATTAATGAGAATCTAACCGTAGGATAAAGAAGCGTATTTCAACTTATGATTACTATAGATTTCCATTAGCCTTTTCGTGATGATCTGAGTTCCAGCAGGAGGCCGGCCGCTTGTGGCGGAGAGTGTGGGGTATCGTGTGTTAGCCGAGAAAGATGCTCGCCACTCGGAAGGCGGCGCTGAGCCTCAGCCAGCCAGCGCATCGCAGTCACCTGGTTTCCGGCGTCTTGACTCACCGTCAACCTTTCCTCTCTCTCTCTTGTCCAAGCTTCATCATCGATGTCTGCCGTGGTGCCGGATCCTTCCAACTCACCATTTCCTTCTTCTTTTCTCATCCCATTTATTCTTTCAGCTTTAATCCTTGATACGTAAAGTGTTTCTTTCTGCGCCATTTCCGGTCTACCCTTCATCGTCTTGGGTATTGGCTCGCGAGATTCCGGCAGCCCGATCTCCGCACTCGATCGACCTCTTCATCCATCTACTGCTAGCTTCTATCAAGCGGCAAAATCTGACGCACACGGCCTATCTTCGGCATCATTTCTTGGGCTTTTAGCCTTGCTCTTCGCTGTTCTGCCTTATTCGTTTGGATTTCCAGCTTCTGCTTTCTTCGTTTCTCACATTGTGGCTCTCTGCCAACACATCTGGACCCTCAGCCTCCTCAACGGTGGCGAATCACTACCCAGAGATCCCTCGCGCCTTTCTTCCTTCTTCCTTATCCACCTAGGATCGTTCACCGTCAGGATTAGACGGTTTCAATTCTCAAGTCTGAGAACACCATCTCACACTGTGACGGCCTCTCCCGCGTCCACAATCGCCGGACGTCTCGGGTGCTTTGACGAGCCAACTGCGCGCCAAATAAACGGCCCCTATGTCTACATACATCTATTCTGATTGCAATGGCTTCTTCACCAACTATCTCAATAGACGAATCTCCTCACGAGCCACCTGGTAGCAATATGGCACCAGAGTCAAAGGCGGCTGAGGAAAGCGGGCCATTCAAGCTCGGAGACTTCACCACCCGGCTAGCCCCGCAAGATTTGGCTTGTTGGGCATACCCCAAAGACTCGGGTGACTCCGACAAGCCGACCACTCTGGGCAACTTCAAGCGACTTTTCGACAAACTTCGCATTCAAGACGCCAGAGGCCCCCATCAATTTCCATCAAGCTCTCCTACGAAAGCAAAACCAATTACGATTCTCAAACGGCCTTCTGAAGCAGATATCAATGTCCAGCCAGCTGGCATAACCAGGGCGCCGGAAGCTGAGCCAACCCTCGACCCATTTATTGACTCAGAGGCTGCATCTGGCTCCGACACCGACCCGCTCCCCGTCACATCCTATTCAACTGCCGCGTCAACACCACCGAGCTCAACCGAGTCTCACCTGGAAAGCTTTACTAGGCCTAAGCAGGATATCAACAAAACGCCCAAGGCCAAGGATAAAAGCCATCGCAGAGATGGCTCTCAATCCAAAATTGTTGTTTGGGGTGGCATGAAGCCTGAATTAACGCGGCACATCCTCTCATACCAGCACTTCAGGTATGGACCTGTCACAGAGATTCATGGCCACGCCGATTCGGCAGAGGCAAAGCATGAAAAGCTGATGCGCAAGCTTGTCCATCAACGCGTCGTCGACTCTATGATATGCAAAGAGTCTCCAAATATTGCCTCCAACGGGATTCATGTCTTTATTGACATGTCCAACATTATAATCGGCTTCCAAAAGGCTCTGAGGGCGAAGTATTCTCTGTCAGAGTCAACACGCTTCGTTCCGCTCCCTCAGATGAATCTCCAATTCTTCCACGAGCTGCTCCTCCGCGATCGACACGCGGAATGCCTCAATGTCGGGTGCTCCATGCATCCTGATCGAGGACAGCCCCCCTTCATTCAGGAACTACAAGATCTCGGTTACCGAGTCGACCTCCGCAACCGTCGCCCAGAAAATGCCAATTCGGATGACCACGGCTTCTTCGAGGCGGGCGGCTTTCGCTATGTCGAGGACATGGTTGATGAGACACTCCAAATTCGAATCGGCGAGTCTGTCATGCAGTATTTTGACAACCCTGGCACGCTTGTCTTGGCCACTGGGGATGCCCGGCCGGCCAAGTATTCGGATGGCTTCCTGGCCTACGCCCAACGAGCCCTGAAAATGGGCTGGAGCGTTGAGGTTGTGTCATGGAAGTCAAGTCGCTCATCAGCCTGGAATGGCCCGTTGAAAGATGAGAGCATTGGCTCTCGTTTCCGTGTCATTGAGCTCGATCAATTCTTGGATCAGCTTTGGATCTGTTGAACAACCTGTAGCGATTTCTTCTGAAACAGGAAGAACATCCCTCCGGATGATTGACTCTGTGGAATCACTTGTTATTGGCCTCCTGTGAGAGGCCAGTATGATGAGTGCATGTATCCATCTATGTCAGTGTTATGAAGACAAATCCAGAATTTATTCGAGAATCCTGTTGGGATTTTACGCGGGTTCGGCTTCGAGAACGCCGAACTGTTCTTTAGCATCACTATGGCCAAAGGGGCCTCTCCAGCAATGGTATTGGATGATACCCTTAGCCTTTCATTCCTTTTTGTATTTTGACGACCTCCATCTCTTGGTTAGTGGCAGGCATGTCGTTCCATTCAGCATGGTGCTTGGCGAAGTGCTTATGCAGGCGATCTTCGGAGGCGTTGGTCTCTTGGAAAAGAGTGACTTTACTTGAGGGCAGCGATACTGGAGCCAGCCGGCATGGAGTTGTTCTTGGAAAGCCAGGGTTAGCAGATGAGCTACAGTGTCAAGGAATTGTCATGATTATGTGGGCTCAGCCTTATGATGATAAAGTCCCTTATGGACTTGGGATGATACTGCTTCACAGCATTAAAAGTCTGTACCGGCTATACCAGGCCGAATAGAAAACCTCGGGATCATGTTTAGTTTAGTTGGAATCAGAGCCGTCTTGGTGATTACTATAAGGAACCGTTATCACCAACTGTATCTTCTACCAAGACAAAATTAAACTTGATGCATTTCTATTCATTCAGTGCAATAACAAGATATTCTTTTCGTATCCATCGTCAGCAACTGTCACCCTTTCAGAAGGGGGTGGGAACAAGACGGCTGGAAGCCAGTGTCAAAGACTCGCGCCATACTCGCTCGTGACGAGCGTACATGCCTTCTCATATCTCCGTCTCCTTGATTTTGCTTCCAGAGTCAACAACTAGTGATTCCAACCTCGATTCCCACCCCCAGGTGCGTATAGTCCTGCATACCACAAAGCTAGCTGCCAAACTTGCATAGAAAGGCAAAAATACTACTATACAAAAGTATCGAATAAGACAGCATACCAAAAGACGCAAAAGTGGAAAAGAAATACATGAGTGCAAATGTTCTGAGGGAAAAGGGGGAGATAGCGTCAGGCCCTTCTACTAGTTAGACGAAGAAACGGCGCCATCAATGCCCCAGTACGGCTCCGAGTTGAAGGTAGGAGCTTCCTCCTTCTTCCAGGGGTCGTTGAAGGCGGAGAAGAGGATCAGGTCGTCCATGTTGTCGGCAAAGGCCGCCTCTATCGCCGCAATCGCCTTCTTCTGCTCGGCCAGGCCTGGCACGGCAAGGCCGTTGGAGTTACCCTTGACGGGCCATCCGGTCTCGCAGATGACGACCCTCTTGTCGCTAGGCAACTTGGCCTTGATGTTCTTGACAGTCTTGGTGAGCCACGATCCCGCCTGGTCGGCTGAGACGGTTGCGTCGAAGAATGCGTGGGCGTTGATAGCGCAGTAGTCACTCTCGGCGCAGAGCTCTGGGTTGGCACTGGCCGCAACAAAGGTATCGACGGTGACGACGGGGCCCTGGTAGCCAGCAGCACGGAGGATCTTGCGGGCCTGCTTGACTGCCGCGATGACCTTAGCGGGGCTAGCAGCTCCATTGTTGACAAGTTCGTTTCCAACGCTGACAGTCTTGACAATGCTCCAGTCGCCGTTGACTCCGTCGATAATCTTCTGAGCCTCCTCGGCGACTGCGTCGAGGTCCCAGATGCCGAGGAAGAGCTTCATGCCACTGTCCTTGGCGCATGAGTAGAGGATGGGCACCTGGTCACAGTCGGTACCGTAGATACGGACCAAAGAGTAGGAACCTTTCAGGCGGGACAGGTCATCATGGACCTCGTCCTTGGTCTTGCACTGGTGATCGCCGCGATAGGGGGCGTAGGAGATTCCGGGAAGGCCAGAGCCAGATCCAGGACCCAAGGGGTAACCAGAGTCGGGCTCGGATGGGTAGCCTGTAGGGACGGTTTCGGCGCTGGTGGGAGTAGGGGTGGCATGAGCGACGGTGTGAGTGATGGTCGAAGCGGTGGTGAGAGTAATAGTAGTGACACTACACTCGGTCAGCATCTCTATCAAGTCAGAATAGAATAGAAAGGGCCTACAAATTTCCGTCCTCAGGAGCTTGAGCTGAAATTTGTCAGTGTTCGTTCCCAAGCGGTCAATATCCCGATGACTTACGAACAGGAGCAGCAGCAACAGTAGCCGCCATGGCCAAAGCCGAAGTAAAGAAGCATCTCATGGCCATAGTGTCGGAAGGGTGGTGTTTTTTGGTGTTGTAGGTAGATGATAGTCTTTAGAGAGTGGACAGGCAGTAAAAAGAGCCCAACAAGAAACGAATGTCAATCAAGAAGAGAAATGTAAGTGATTCGAGAGAAACGACGGTAGTAGGTAGGTTGTAGAACGACAGTGTAGGACCCGGGAGTGAATAACCCGTGTATCCAAAAACGAGGAAACAAAAAAAGAAGGTGGTGAGAAAGAATAGAGAGCGAAAGAGACAAGAGAGCTGTAGGGAAGAGACAGTGAAAGTAAATCCAACGAGAGAATGAATAGGTTTAAAAGAACGAATGTGGATGGAGAGAGAGAAGAACAGGTTGAAGCAAGGGGGAGAGCAAGAACTGGAGG